>JARHVA010000982.1:1415000-1725000 GCA_037957365.1 Torreya grandis | reverse complement strand
AATTGGAGATGTCATTACACAATTTACATAAGGAGGATATTATTATCACAGATGTTGAATAAACTATGCACATAGACCTAACCAGGTTGAATGAGTTATAGTTTGGGTGTACACTAGTGAGATGATTATTGAGATCTCATGAAAAAAATATTTTTAATATCACATATGATAGAAACTATATAAGACACTAAATAAAAGTAGAGAATAAGTGCATCATGATTAAAAATAAACTATCAATCATGGAGCTAAAAATTGTAAGATTGGGTCAATGTATCCTTAAAGATTAAACTAACCTAATGGAAGGGGTTAGTATGGAAGGACTGAAGGTTGTGGATGAGATTATTATAATTTTGGATAAATTTTTAAATAATAGAAGGAAAATTTATAGTGTCAAAGAATAAGCATGAAATTAAAGAGAAAAGAGTCATCTTGAGTTTGAAAAATAACTAAAGGGTTGTAATAAATTATAACTAAGCTCCAAGTATAAGAAATTAAATCTATATATTATTATTGATATTGGAAAAATAGACCCAGATAATAAACATGTGATTGTTTAATGAATAGTGGAAGTAGGTAGAGTCAGCGACACAAGTCTACCAAATGAAGTATAGATCTAAAAGAAATAAAATTCTCAAGGATGTGGAAGATTTGGGAGAGAAAATAGATAGAAAGTAAAAAAAAATAGATAAGGGATTTATAATCCTACATTGTAGATTAATAGACAAGGAGAGAACCCTTTGAGAAGTTTTTAAAATAATATCTCTAGAGATAGTATCATAAAACTTTTAGGTCATAAATCTCTAGGAGTATCCACTCATGCTAAAAGGATTAACCTCGGAAATGGAAAATGAGAAGGAATTGATAAGGGCTAATATTATGTTTGAAGAGTTTTAAAAAATAGTTCTAAAAGGATGGGTATGAAGTTTTTTAAGTTCAAGCAGATCAAAGTGATTTTTCTAGGGGTAGATAAACAAATTAGTGGGGTTAATGTTGGACCTCAATTTTGGCTAAGTATCAAAGCATGGACTATTGAACATGGAATGAAACAAAATATGTGTGTATTTTTAACATGTAATTTTTATGGATAAGTCTATTAAGGAACACACTATGCATGAGTATGAGGTCATGCAGATGTACATGAAGAACTATGAGTACTAACAGTATATTAACCAAGTATCAAAGTAACTATTTGTTATACCTAATTTTTGACATAACAATTAAAATGTTTGTTTAATAGGTGTAAAACTCAGAAGAGATCAAAATGTTAAATATATATAATTATTAACAATTCTAATTTGTAAATTACTAAATATATAAATATGTTGTTTTTGTAAAACACTAAGAATAAATTTATATATCTTAAATCTGATTTTTTTTCACTAACTCTAATATATGATATTATGAACCAATAAAAGATAATAATGTGACTATGCTCTATCAGTATAATAATTTTAAACTATTCCTAGATAGGATTGTAGTCCCTATAAATCAATGTATGTCAAGCCTATCCATTAACTATGGACTTGTCAATTTTAACTGTGAAAAAATTACTTGTTGCACCTTCTTCCCCAACAACTAATAAGAGGGATGAATTAGCTATATTTTTTTTTTGTTGTGTGAAATTTGATATTTTTCTCTTCTTTGCTTTAGAAACCTTATGGGTATTTATGATAGATACATCCTAAAAAAATATAGGGGGAATGTGATGGATTGAGTTGACCCCAATCATCCCATTTGATGATTTATCATCACATATGTATCTAGATATTCTAAAGAGTGAATCAACCCACATGTGCATCTCCCACTTAGAGTGATTGTGGAATTGTGCACAACTTTATTTAAAGTTTTTTAGACTTGTATTGTGGTTATTCCTTATGAATGATCTTAAATTTGGAAGTAATAGGGTAGATTTTTTTCAATGTACAAGTGCTTAATAGATAGTGCCAAGCTATTGATAATGAATGGCTTTTGATTTGTATTTATAGTGAAACATTTTGATAATTTCCTTTATCCAACCTTTCAAAACATGTAAAAATATCCAAAATAATATTTTAAATTTTAAATTTAGCCATTATTTTGCATGAAGACAAGTCTGCACTAGTTGGATAGGTTTGTGGTAGTAAACCTCTTTTCCTAGTGTGGACCTATCCAAAATAATCAAAGATAGTTGTCATGAGATGTGAAGTAAACTGAGATTGATATAGAGAGGTTTGAGCATTTACTTGGAAATTATGTGTATTAGTAATGGAAAGTTGAGGTGCTAAGACTTAAAATAGATAAATGGCTTAGAGGAATGGAAAATAAGATTAATATATTTAGGTGCAAGTCATGTGGTTTAGAATGTGTCAAGAATTGCAATTATTAGGTACATGTGGCTAGATTTAAGTATATACATCCCCCCCCCCCCACTTTATTTTAGTAATAAAATTACTAGAGTAAAGGAGAAATAATTAATCATAAGTGTGTAGAACCTAATTTTTATTTTATTGGATACTCCAATAATGAGGGCACATAATTTAACAAACCATGTAATAACACATGACATGGTCAATTGTCCATATTTGAAATTTGGAAAAGTTTAAGTTTGAAAAATTAAAAATTGAAAAGAAAGCAAGGAAGGAGTACACCTATAAAGATATGAAACCATATTGCCCTATAACTTGTAAAGATGATGGAGAATTGTACATATTTGTTGAATCATTTGGAGATATGGTTCTTTATATTGAACCAATGGTGAATTGAGAGTGATCAAATTCTAATTTTGAATACATGATTAATCCATTGAGTTTTAAATATGCATATTCCAACACTCATGAATGAGTAGAAGCACCCAATATAATAATCTACAAGGAGGTGGAACCATGATGGGTTCATTAGAAGTGATGTTAAGACAATTGAGTGTCTCTAGACTTGAACATACATTACCCATAATAAAATATGGAAAAACATAATGGATTCAATAAAATTAATGACAAATATGTTGAGTGTCACTATACTTGAACGTACATCACCCATAGTAGATTTAATCACACCATTATAGATAGATCTAGATTCTATTTACATGATCAAAAGATAATGAAGAATATTCATGATCTTAGTACTAATATATTTTAATTTAAATAACAATCATTTGTCTTTGAATCTATAAACTCTATTTTGATATATATGTACATGAACAATCATCATCACTTTTGAAATTTTAAAATGTGCATGAATAATTATCATGCCTTTTGAACTTTGAAAATGTATATGAACAAGTGTCATGAATTTTTAAATTTGAAAATGTGCATGAACAAGTATCATTCCTTATGAATTTAAAAATGTGCATGAACATGTATCATGCATTTTCATATTTGGAGATGTGCATGAACAAGTATCATGCCTTTTGAACTTTGAAAATATTCATGAATAAGTATCATGCCTCGGGAATTTGAAAATGTCCATGAATAAATATCATGTCTTTTTAACTTTTAAAATTTACTTGAACAAGTATCATGTGTTTTGAATTTGTACCAAATTATATATAATGTCATTCATCTATATGCTCAGTTATAATTGTATGTGAAACATGTAATTTTTATTCCTATAATTATTTTGCATATTCCCATGGATATGCATTAAAGTTTATGATTATGTACATGATTATTTAAAAAGTGAGTGAATATGCATGTCATATATCCCCATAATATGTATCAATGTGCCAAAATTTGTCATGTATCTAATTTTTGAATTAATTTGAATCTTTAAACCTTGTATTTTATCATAGATTATAATTTTACATTACTTTTAATATTTCATTATATAATTACATGCATCTATATGCTCAATTATAGTTGTATGTGAAACCTAAAAAAATTGTTCTTGTAATTATTTTACATATTCCCATGCATATGCATTCAAGTGCATGATTATATACATGATTATTTAAAGATTGAGTGCAGATGCATGTCATATACTCAATAATATGTATCAATGTGCCAAAACATGTCATGTGTCCAATTTCTAAATTACTTTGAATCTTGTATTTTTCATAGAATCTAATTTTTCATTATTTTGAATCTTTCAAACCGGTATTCTATCATATAATTTAATTTTTAATTATTTTTAAGCTTTGAAAATTATTATCTATCCTAAAATTTTATTTTTTTATTTTCATGTAGGTTTGGATCTCTAATACAAACTTAATGTGATGCCCCCTTTTTGAGATGAGGGATGTAGCCTACAAGTCACTCATCTCAAAGAAGAGTTAACTATATCATCTGATAGAGTTATAATCATTAGAATTATTTCATCATGTGGAGAGTATGTGACCATATTAATTTAATGTTCATAGAATAACGTAACATATTTAATGTGAGGTCATGTCTAGATAGACATAACAATTAAGTATGCAAAATATCTTTATATTTAGACTATGTAGTAAAAGTGCATAATAGGTATCATGGCACCACTAATCAATATCAATAAGTAAAATATATAATTTCATGTAATGGAATACAATAATTCTAAGGGATATATATAATGGACATGAATATATCACAACAAAAAAGGACAAGGGTCATGTTGACAACTAGACTTACACCCATGTGAAGCTAGTTTTAGGCCTTCATAGTTTGAAGTAACATGGAGACAATCCTAGGTTGTGGGTGTCCTAATATTAGGACTGAATCTCTATATTCTAATGGATATATCCCCGTGATGTATCACTTAGGATCCCTACTCTAAACTATCATCTTGTAGTGAAAAGAGAAGAAGGTAAACTAAAAGTAAAACATATCTAACTAAGGTGATGCACAAAAATGTGTCCTCCACTTATGTAGTATGTAATAAGAAGGTTGAATAAGAACATGTACTTAATTTCACTTCTCAAAATAAAATTTCCAAACATCAATGTTTTACACAGAGGGTCAACTTGATGGATTATCTAGGGTAGCTAATCATTACATCTATCAAAGTGTTTATAATTTTTAAGAAATTAGGGTTTAGTTCCTAAATAATAAAGGGTCTAAAGTAAGGGGAAAAATATAATCAAATATAGTAAAATATAGATTTTATAAAACTAATTACATAGGGAAGAGAAGTAACTTAACTATAAAAATAGATTGAGATGATCATTTAAAAACCTAAGAACTATTGTGTAGTACTAGGAAGTTGTCACGAACCTATATCTAAATTTAATTTTGTGAAAAGATAGGAACACCAAAATAGGACACCTTAGGGTTTAGTGATATTATCCTCTTCTACCACTATTTTCCAAACTACTTGTAGAGACCTAAGTTTTCTACATTTTGTCCATTGTCTTTATGTGAGCCTGACTATAAAATTTCAAATGATGAACATCGATAGAGCTCCTTGTATATCTATTTTATTCTTCAAATCCTAGATCTATCTACAAACACAAAATAACAAATACATCAAAATCAAAAGGGGGAAGAACTAGGTTATGGGAAGTATGATTGCATGATCTAGAATCCCTATTATCCTAATCATTATCTACATTAACCCTCAATCTAGGGTCGTAGATCAAATGTAGTTTTCCCTTAGAGAAAGTGCATAATCAATGTCCATGGTAGATGTAAGAATGAACTTTTGCCTAGGCTCTTCATTGATCAAACATGCAAATCTATGTGTGATGCAGAATGTTGAGTTACACTATTGAATAATTTTTAATTATGTATTATGCCAAAGTAGTAAGTTCTAGATATAAAATACCTTTCAAAGTCCTTTATATAATAGACTCTTTATTTTGAATTCAGGAACTTTATTCACATTTGGCCAACATTAGAAAGATAAACAAAACTTAAGGATGAAGCTAAGAAGGTCTTGGGACTCATTAAGTGAGGAAACCTAACCATTGGGACTCAAAATGCAATTGGATAAGAGCACTATAAATGGGACACCCTAGGGCCCAATGCTATAGTCCAATTCTAACACTCCTATCCTATAAGCTCAAGACTTGGGGGGATAGGATTGGCCTAGGAAATATGACCTAGATGAGGTAGAATGATAATTTGAAAAGCTTAGGATGACTGGGAATAAGCAAAAAGGTGACTCAAGCATGAAACAAGACCAAGTTAAGTAAAACAAAAGACATGGTTAATGTGAACAAGGCTCATATTCTCTAGTCAGAGTCTCTTATGAAAGGACTATGAAAATACATGATATGTGTGGTTGTTTGACCAATTTAGGGTGTATACATTTTCCATGATTTTATTCTAATGATGTAATGAAATGAAGTACTAGAGTAAAAAATGAAGAATAAAATGCATACTTAAACTTACCTATGTGGAGATAAATGTGCTACAAAGTGTCCAACTCACTTCTTGGGTAGGGAAGTAGATGGAGAGCCAAATAATGCTTGGAGAAAGAAAGAATCCATAAAATAGATGCCCCTTATACTAAATCTAGAATTTGAATCTATGTAACATGGAGAAGGAGGGTAATGCTTGCCCCCTATGTTGAACCTGGCTAAAAATGAGGAATTCTCAAAGGCCCAAAACCAATGTCTATCCTTTTGTCCCACATAAACTCATGTAATTTGGAATGTGTGTATAGAATTTATATATTGTGAAAAGAAAAATCTCTCATACCCCCACTCTGAATATCTAAACTAGAACTAATAAATGCTCAAAGGCCCAAAACTAATGTATGTCCCTTGTCCTGCACAAACTTATGTAGTCTAGGTCTGGGTAATATAATGAACCAACCACTGTAGATGACTATATGCTCAAACATGGTGACAACCTAGGTATAGCTGGGTGTAATTTGAAACTCTAGTCAATGTGCAAGAAGAGAATGTCATGTCTTTCTATTTCATCTTTATAATCCTGAGTGATGAAGAACATGAACATATGTGCCATGCCTTTAAATCTGGTATGTGAGTGATGCATCTATATAACCTGGTAATCTATATAACCACATGTGAAATGACATATCTTACCATGCCTCATGTGTAAAATTGGAGACCAAAATATTGTACTCTACACTATGCCTATAGTTTTCTATCTAATTTTATAACTATGTCATGGTATATGAAGTTATATGTGTGAGACATAGAAGTATGTACATTCCCCCAAATTTGATATTTGACTCTATATCTATACTAAATCACTATGAATCCATATAATTTGAACCACTATATCTGAATGGTTTGTGTACTTATAAGCTAAAATAGCTATGGATCCATATGATATGAACCATTATGTTTGAATAGTATGTGTATTTATAAACTAAAGGTATATCCCTCTAAATGTATTGAGTAATGTTGAGTGATCCATGTAATCTGAACCATTATATATCTCAACCAATCTGAGTTGAATTTGATAATTTGACTATTGGATGTGTATGAGCCATAGTGTATCCACCTATGAGAGTGGATGGGCATGCTAGGTAAGTGTAGGAATAGGAATGGTAGGAATGATGCCCCCCTTTTGTGGAGAGGGATGAAAATTGTGATAGAGGAGGTTGAGCTAAAAGTTATGACTAGTGACATAATAATAGAAACAAGGTTGGTATATTTTGAATTGATTGAGGAGTTTTTTGATTGATTAGACTAAGTTGTTGAAAGTGGAACAAGTTTTGATTGGTGAGGACCAAGGTATGTGTTAGATTATAAAAAGAATATAGAGATTATTATGTCATAGTAGGTAGATTAGTTAGTAATAGATAAAATTTTGAGTGATGCCAAAGGTATCATTTTCATGATTTTGTGAAAGAAAATGGTTTGAAAAATGGTGTTACATCGTTCAAGTTATGGGCAAAATGGTATTTTGCTTTGATTGAGAAAATTGGGTAATATAATAAATTAGATTGATTCTCGATTCATTTGTGTATTGACTAGTTTGAGATTTGGATATCTAGAGTGAGAGATATGCCAAGGAGATGAGCACCTATAGTGACCTAGTTTGAGCAGTTGGCATCCTAGATTGAGGTTGGGGGTGATGTTACCCTAGTAAGCAGTTGAAACACTTGATTTTTGTTTATTTTTAAGCCTATTTTTAATGTTTTAAGATCTTTAAAGTATCCTAGGAAATATTTTACTAGTTATAGTACTCCTATCCTACATCTAGTGCTCTTGTCTAGGTTCTAGCACTCCCATCTAGGTTGTAACACTTTTGTCAAATGGTGTTATCATGTACCCAACATCATTGTCCTATAGGTAGGATTTTTTGAGATATAACTTTTTTAGTTACTATTATTTTTGTGTTGGATTTTGATTTGGCATAGTTGATTGATATATATGTTGTTTTTGGTGTTTTTATGGTGAAGTGTGGATGAGAGAGTTCTATAAGGGCCAGGTGATGGAGACATTGAGGTTGTTATAATTGTCTATTGATGAGAGATTTATCATGGATAGGGTAGGGTTGGGTCATGTGTATGACCTAGGAATAATATAGTGGGATAGATATCTAATTACCACCTTATGTGAGAGGTAGAATGTAGATGCATGTACTTTCTATCTTCCTATAGGGGACATTACTGTGACTCTAGAGGATGTGTATCACATTTTGCATTTATCAATTAAAGGACAACATGTGATGTTACAGGATGACATGGGTGCTGATGCTATTGATTGTGTGTCCTTGTATTTTTCTAGTGTGCCCTCAAGTATGCATTGAATATGGAGTGACAGTGATCTATTATTATTAGTTATTGTATAGTCTAGTGTCTTGTGCCTATAGAAGTGGTTGGTCATATTATTGGCCTTGTTTGTTACTATGGATGGGAGTGAAGTATCAATTGCATATAAAATTCATAGGATTGTGCATAGTGTGGAGGTATATGGAATTGTGTTCTCATGGGGTAGGACTATGCTTGCCCACCTATATAGGGATTTTTATAGGTTTACATAAGAGGTATTTAGTGGTGGTGTGAGTGTAGCTACCATATTGCATTGTTGGACTTATGAGCACATAGTAGTTGTGAAACTTATTAGATTACTTAGGGTAGAGTGGGCACCTCCACAACCATTTGGGGAGTGGTGGATGAGTATAATAACTAATTGATATCTTTGGATGGATCATTATAAATGAGTTTTAGATAGATTCATGGCTTGTGATATCATATGGAGGCCTTATAAAGGATTTTTTGGGTGGGTTGAGGATGGAGTGTAGTTGTAATATATGAGGGTTACTTTTTGGATACATAACCAATGGTTTGGAGTGTATGAGAACTTTTAGTATGAGCATGTGACTAGATAGTTTGGGGTACCATAGGATGTGCCCCTAATAGAATGGGTGTGGGTGATGAGTGCATGGGCACCAATGATGGTAAGAGCTCATGTGAGGCCTACTGAGGATGAGATAGCACCATTACCTTTGGATATGTGGGATACAACTATAGATATTCATAATTTGGATGATGTTGGATGTATAGATGCATATACTACATGGTGGGCTAGGAATCGATGGGTTCCATTATATCTTGTTGATGGATGGGATATTCTAGAGTGTGAGGATCCTAAGTCAATCTAGATGATGGGAGGTAAGCAACAATTTCATTTGAATTATGTACAATTTTTTTTTTTTTAAAAGTATGTATCTAACATAGTGCCATACTTTGTGTGTAGGTGGAGTGAGAGGTACTAAGGATGAAGCATAAGCTAGGGTAGGAAGTGGAGATGATGAGTACTGGGAGACCATCATTGACTTAACCTTTGAGAGCTCACATGACATGTACTTAATGATGTGGTAGAGGAGGGTTTGATAGAGTGAGTAATAGATATGGCCAATGTTTATGCTCAAACCCTTGATAGGTTTGATATAGCAATAACTATATATGTTAGGGCAACAAGAGAGAGAGATGAGTTAAGGGTTGAGTTGGATAGGCATATGATGCCCCCACCCAATTTTGGATCAATGAGTATGAGGATTATGGATGAGTACATAGATATTCAAAGGTGATATGTGGACTTGTTCAAGGAGCATGGTTAGCTATTAGAGTGAGAGAGTCATTACAAGAGGCATGTGGTAACTCAAGGAGGTGTGGGGTCATCAAGTGTTAGGTTAGATTATGGGATTAGTACTAGAGGAGAGAGTGAGAATAAGAGTGAGGGATTGATTCCCATTAATGATTAATTGTATTTTATACTAGTTTATATGTATTTAAAATTTCATTATATATATGGATAATTGTTTTGATTTTGACTCATGCATATTGTGTTATGGGATTTGAATTATATTGTTATATTTGTTCCAAATGGTTGATTATAAATATTTCATTTGGAATTGATGTTTGAGGTTTCATATGTTTGTTAAGATGACATTTTAGGATGTGATTTGATTATTCATGATATTTTCAAGTGTGATGTTAATTTTGATTTGTGATCATATGTGAGCCAAAAAAAAATTGGTTTTGTAATTGGTAAATTATTTTGATAAAGTGAATTGATTTAATATTCAAAAAATGGGGTATCAATAAGATTGAGATTTTGATAATTTGGTTTGTATAGGGATGGTTAATTAAAATTAAGAATTTTAGTTGTTAGTAGAAGGGAATGTAAAATATCATGTTGTGCTTATCACTTCCCTAAGAATAGCTCAAGAATACAAAGGTTGGCCCTTTGTTTCCATCATTACCCCATGAAGTGAATCTATGAACAGATACCACTATGAATATGTGTCATATCACTATCTGAACCCTGATGGAAAATTGAACAAGTTCCCATATTTCTCATGTTGTTTAAGAACATGCATTGTATCTGATACCATTTGTTGTGCACTAACTATAGCTGTGTGCGGAGACTTTACCAAATGTAACCTTACTAGATGTGTAACTAAAACTATGATATGAAGGAGGTTCATATAACCACAATCATAATGGGTTGATACATGAAATAACACCCTATGGCCTCTACTATGATGCATATGACTAAGTAATAAATCGAGTTAGAACTGTAACCTATGATAGGGGCTCATCTAATCTCAATCGTAGTGGGTTATTATGTGAAATAAGTCTCTAAAAACTTGGTCATAGTCAATATATATCTAAAGTGATTCTCTACAATGTGGGTTCCTCTAATATTAAATATAGTGGGTTGATATGTGAGATAGGACCATAAAAACTTAGCTATAGTGAATATCTCTATAGATTATTACTCTTTTATAGTGTTTGTGACTGTTGGATATGTATATGAAACTACACTATGTACTCCTCAGACTATACTACTATATGTAGGTTTCTCTCATTATACTAGTCTCCAAACTTTTTAAGTAGGTGGGATAGGATATCTCTTATGAGGCTCTATCCTATAAACTACATTACTATCATGATAAGTAACCAATGATTCCTGTGAAGGAATGTCTTGGGATGACTAAATCATAGAGGAATTAGGTCTATGGTTCCATGATGGAGGAGATCCTAGTGCCCCCTGTGTGAATGTTATGATGCCATTATCAACACATCTATTAATTCAATCTTTGAGTCTATAACAATCATTATCTCTATGTCCATAAATACGATAATAGTTACAAAAGGGTTAATGTGGCTATCTATGTAAGAGATGTGGATCTTGTTAATGAGTATAAGGTAATGTGATTAACCTCCTATCTAGTAATGTTGATAATATGACATATGGGATATCCTTCTCTAAATCAAATTATAGTGGTGCCTTGCTATTATTCTCTATAGTTCATATTGTAGGTTGTGTTCTGGAGATTGGTTCTCTATTCTTAACTAGTTACTTTTCTAGTTGTGGTCTCCTATCTTGTTTAGGACATGGTGGATGCTAAGTACTAGGAGCTATAGATGGAGGTAATGTTGTGAAATCTAAAGTAATCTAATCAACTAAATTTGACTCAATCAATCCCAATTTCTTCTCCAAGGATAGAATTATATAACATAGTTTCTATAAAGAGGACTTTATTTGATATAGTATATGCTCTAGGAGGGGTTGGAAAATCCCCTTAATAAAGATATGTTGAATCTCTAAATCTATTGGTTTGTAGATTAATCTTAGCATGTGAGTCTTGAATCATAAGATATAATCACTAACTAGTTCTGAAGTATTCTTATGCAATGTGGCGAGTTTCTCATATGTAACATGAGGGCCTATGTTTGCTATGTAATATCTAATAAATTCCTCCTCTAGGTTATCATATGTGTGCAAATAACCAATAGGAAGTAGATGAAAGAACCAATTTTGTGCATTACCCATTAGTGTCTATTGGAAAAACTTGAGTAGAATCAAAGAACTTACATGAGATTGTAAATCCTTCCAAAAGGATTTAAGGTGTGTGAAAGGACCTCCAGTTATATCAAAGTGAGGCAATAATGGTATCTAGAAATGCTTAAGCACTGAAGCTTTTTAAAATGTCTTCAAAAGATGGTTACCATATAAGTCATTAGCATCCATCCAAGATTTATAAGCCTTATTTTTCAAGGTAAGGAGATGTACTTGGTGTTGTAATTCACCAACTACATGCATCAAAGAAATAATCTCTTGGGATGGTATATTAGCATCTTGAATTGATTCATTTAATCATTGAATTTGATTATTATTTTTATCTATGGGAATGCTACATTTAGCAATTTGATCATAGAGAGGGGGTGTGTTTGCTTGAACCTTTAGAGGAATGGTAACTTGGACCTTAGTAGAGGGATGTGGGATACCAATCTCTTTAGGTGAAGAGTGAGAAATATGTGTTATTATAGTAGGGGGTGGCTTGGGAGATTCATTGGCATCTTTATGTTTTAGTGAATCACATTCTAATTGAGTAGAAGATGTGATATTATTATTGATATGTGCATTATTTGAAATAGAATCATGTATATAATAGAAGTAGAATTTTGTAATGCATTATGTTTGAGAGGAGTGAGAGAAGATTTTGAAGCATGAGAATCATTTTATTTTTTACTATGTGTATAATAATCATCGTTAGTCAATGTATTATCATAATCAGAGTTTTGTGCATATTCATTATCATTTTCACATTCATTGGAATGTTCACTATCATATTCATTATCACTTCCATCATTACTAGGGAGAGGGGTAAGAGAATAATTTAATGCTTTTCTAATATGCAATAAATTGTTATGTGAAATTGGAACATTATGTGCATCTATGTTGTCTTGGAATGGAGTGTATGCCTTATTTTCATTTACAATGTGAGAAGTAAAAGTAATAGATTTATCATTTATACATTCTTTTGAAAAAGTAGCGTTAGGAGTGTGAGATGGATAATTTAAAATATGCATTGGAATTTTGATTATATATATATATATATATATATATATATATATATATATATATATATATAGGTTCAAATGGAAGCAAATTATCACCAATGAGATATTAAATTCGAAATACATTAATAATTTTTTCATTTGGTGCATTTTTCATAGGAGAATGAGGTGAAAATTACCTTTCCCATTTATCAAAATTATTTTCCTTAAAAGACGAAAAAAATAGATAGGTTTGAGAGAAGAAGATGCATCTACTTTTTCATCACTATCACTTTCATATGTATCATCATATTCTTCATTACAAAAATATTAATTATCTTCATTGTAAATGAAATCATTTTCAGCATTTTTAGCTAATGTGCAATTTTGTAAATTTGTCCATTCATTGTCATAATTATTAGAAAAATTTAGAAATTGATCTATGGGCTGAGAGGGAAGAATTGCCTTAGTGGCCATTTTATTTCTTTCACCAAAGATAATATGTAAAATTAATATTAATAAAATAAATTTAAGAATAAATATCAACATAGATATTTAGAAAATATTTTTGACACTCTAAATAATTTACAAAAAATTCAAAAAAATTATGTAAAATTTGTAAAATATGAAGGTTTGGGATTTGAGGACCTAGTATGGAAATCTAGGATTTTGGCTTGGGATTTTAGAATTTTTTATATTAAAATAATTTGAATTCTAAAATAAATTTTAATAAAATAAATTCACAAAAAATTATACAAAAATAAGAATTTTAAAGTTGAATTTTTGCATAAAATATGAAGGAAAACCCCTAAGTGTACTTAGGGTTTTGAGATTTTGGGGGTTTTAGAATTTTGAAATTATGGGAATAATTTAAATTCTAAAATAAATTTTAATAAAATAGATTTACAAAAATTTATATTAAAATTAGAATTTTGAAATTGAATTTTTGCACAAAGTATGAAGGAAAAACCCTAAGTGTACCTATGGTTTTTAGATTTTGTTTGAAGTAAGTCAGGTTCACCAAATGTTTTATTATTTTTGAGAAACTAGGGTTTAGTTCCTAAATAATAAAGGGTCTAGACTAAGGAGAAAAATCTAATCAAATATAGTAAAATACAAATTTGATCATATTAATTATATAGGGAAGAGAAGTAACTTATCTAGAAAAATAAACTGAGATGATTGTTTCAAACCCTGTGAACTATTGTACAAGATTGGAAAGATATCAGGAACCTAGATATGGATTTTATTTTATGAAAGGATAGAAGTTCCAAAATCAGACACTCTAGGGTCTGGTGCTATTATCCTCTTCTATTGTTGTTGTCCAAACTTCTCATAGAGACCTAAGTTTTTTGGGTTTTGTCTGTTGTCTCCACATGAGCCTACCTATAAAATTTTAGATGTTGAATATTGATAGAACTCCCTATAGAGATATTTTAATATTCAAACTCTAAATCTATATACACACATGAAACAACAAATACATCAAAATCAAAAGGGGGAAAATTGGGTTAGGGGAAGTATGATCGCATAATTTAAAACCCTTATTATCTTGATCATTACCTACATTAACCCTCAATATAGGGTCTCAAATCAAATGTAGTTATCCCTTAGGGAATGTGCATAATCAATGTGTATGGTAGATTCAATAATAAACTTTCACCTAGGCCCTTCCTTGATCAAGCATACAAATCTATGTGTGATGAAGAATGTTCAGCTATATTATTAACTAACTTTTAATTATGTATTGTGCCAAAGTAGTAAGTTTTAGATATAAAATGCCTTGTGAATACCTTTAGTTAGGAGACTTATTTTTTGAATTTGGGAACTTTATTCGCATTTGGATAACATTATAAAGATAAACAAAACTTAAAGATGAAGTTAAGATTGGCTTAAGACTCATTACGAGAGGAAACTTGACCATTGGGACACAAAATTCAATTAGATATGAGTGCTAGAAATGGGACACCCTAGGGTCTAGTGCTATATTCCAATTTTAGTTCTCCTATCCTATAAGCTTGGGACTTGGGGGATAGGATTGGCCTAGGAAATCTGACCTAGTTAAGGTGGATTGACTATTTGAAAAGCTCAAAATGACTGAAAATAAGCAAAAAGATGACTCAAAAATTAAATAAGACCAAGATAAGTAAAAAAAAAGACATGGCTAATTTTAATAAGCTTTGTATTCTCCAGTCAGAGTCTCCTATGAAAGGACTATGAAAAGAAATGATATGTGTGGTTGCTTGACCAATTTAGGGTGTATACACAAAGACTCTAAATAAAACTCACACTTACCATACATATAAGATTTTTAGAGAACATTATGCAACCTATAATGATAACCTAACACCTAAAAATAGGTAAAGAGGAAAGTACAAAATGAAAGGAAGTCTAAACTATCATTAATCTTTCATCAAAAAACCAATAAAATGCACTAAACACTAGCTTTGTGGAGGCATGAATTCAATATTATTCATTAAAAATAGATAATTAAAAGTGTTTTTTGAGCATGGAATTACCATAAACTCAGGTTAAATATCATTTCAAATTTGGACTTACATATAGATAATATGAGAGAGGAGAGAGAACGAGATAAGATAACCCCAAAACTAGGAAATGAAACCTTCACTTAATCTTCCTTAAAACCAACGTAGTGTTTTCTTGAACATATATTCTCCACATTTTTAAAATGGTGTATATTTTGAGGTGATACATGTCTTGGGAAGTTTGAAAGAGTCTTGAGCATTTATCTATGGTCTTTGACCCATATAACCTCCTAGATATTTGTTTGCATACTCATATATCCTTGGTTAAGAAGTTATTTCCTTGAAAATAGTACTTAAAGGTTTATTAAAGTCTTCATTAATATATAATTTTATACCTTATCCCATGATTTATTATATCCCTCCATCATTCTTGGTCTATTATAATCTCTTTGAGTGTAAGTTTGACTCCCTCAACACACTAGGTGTTGGAAGGAAAAAATGCTATTTTGGAGACTTGGGACCTTTTATACATTTTAAATATTTTACCAACAAATTAATAACTTTTTATTATATTAAAATTTGTGTTTAAGGATGATAATTAACCTTTAAAAACTTATTGAATAGCTCTTGTGCATCAATTTGGGTGTTTTGACTACTTGACTCTTTTATGAGCAAAAAGCATAAGAGAGAGAAAGAAGGATTTTGATTTGAAATAGATAAATAAAATCCATGAAAGTCTTATCATCATGAATTTATACCTTTAAAAAATCATATTTAACCATAAATTACCCCAAAAGATTCAATTTTGCTCATATAGCATGCTTTAGCACCCATTCCTTATAGCCCTAAAAACTTGTAAAGCTCCTTTTATAGAAGATTATACAGATCAACCTAGAAATTTTGGAACATTTTTTAGTACCTTGTATCCCCTTAAATATCCACACAAAATTTCATGATCAAAATACAAGTGGTAGTACTCTTTTTCCTTCATTTTCTTCTCTAATTAGGCCTAATTAGCCCTCCTAGGTATAAAAAGAGAAATATATCCCAAATGACCACCAACACATGTGAAACTATCCAAGAACATTTGATTATATTTACCTAGGATATCAAAAAACTCCATGTCAATTTTAGGGTCCTAGAAGCTTATGAAAGTAGTCAAACCATGAAATCACCTTGCTACCTAGTTTTGTTTTGAGCCTGTTTGGGACTACCTTGGAAAATGGGCCTGGTTTGATCACTCTAGAATATAATTAAATTTTTTTTCTTTAATGTATATTAAAACTCCCAAATTACCTCATCCCATTATTTTTAAGATCTTCCCTTCTCAAAATAATTACAAAACACCAAAAACATGAAAAAATGGGGAATTTGTGGAAATCTATATAAGTGACATCAACATCAATGGACATGTTCAAAACCTACTTGGATTCCTCAAAAAAATAAAATATTTTTCAAGATAAAAATATTTCATTATATATGCATTTGAGGTCTTTTTTTCCATGACTGGTCACTATCAAGGTTTAAGAGAGGTTTAAGACCTATTTGGGTTCTTAACAATTTTTCATAAAGAATAGATAATTAATTGAAATCCTTACACTTGTAAAAAATTATTATATAACCTCTTAATTTATCCCAAATGGATAAATTTCCCATGAAAAGTGTGAGAGATGGTACAAGTATGTAAATTTTCTCCTTGGGTGGCTTGCCTAGTGTTATTGAGCTTTGAGAGAGGTCTACTTTGATTTTTGGGTCTCAAAACTCTATCTTAATAGTTGGAGAGGATTATAAACATATAAAAAATCCATTCACATGATTCCACATGATTTTTTAGTCCTATTTTACCCTTTTTATGATCATGGTACACTAGTCAGGGTACTTGGAGTTCTAGTTTATCTCCTTATTACTAGCCCTCAAGGGTACTTGGATTGAAATCTGAGTGTTGATGTTTCCTAATATTTTTTGGAAACCATTTTCATGTTTTTTTTCCTAAATTCCCATTCATTATTTCTTAAAACTTGTTTCATGCTTTAAGTCTAAGAAGATCCCTTAGTCTCATGACTGCCCCTTACCAAAGGAGTGGGCCACGTCTGAGACAAAATAATGGGTACGTCCACTATTTGTGTGACCTCAAGGAGATCATGAATGTGTTTATATAGCAATTATAATTTCCTATACCAATTTAAAAATCATGATCATACATATAGGACCCTCAAAATAACAATGTCTCTCATAGTTAGATGGTAGGTGATGACTGTGATTGTAGGGTTTTGATATGACTGAGTTGGAACTTAATTTATTAAATATTTCCTCATGTTTATTTTGGTATCATGACATTATTACCTTTTTATATTATCTAAGGTTAACCTTAGTGCATCTCAAATATCTCTTCCCTTTGCTTGAAGCTTATAACTAGCATGTGCTCATATGTAGCTTGTAGGCACATATTTAGTCACTTGACTATATTAGGTATTTCAACATTCGTTATCTCACATAATTCACTTATTAACTAGTTTAGGAAGTTTTTTTAATATCAAATGGGTCCAAACACCTTTCAAACACTACTCTACCTTCCTTTAGTTCTAACAATGAACTAGCCCTCATTAGCCACTTCTTGGTGCTTTTAGAAGGTCTTTACTATGTTTTGATCCTTTAGAACTCACCATTCTCATCATTGATATTATTAAATAGATCATATATTTAGGTTGGATTTTAATTTCCGTTTCAATAATTTTTCAACACCTCTATATTCTTTCATTACGTCTAATTATCTGGTTGGGCCTTATAGGTGCTCACTTAGGAAAGTTGACTATCTATAGGTACTTACCAACCCCACCCTCCATCACTAATATTCTCCTATATTTGAGCTTGGTTGATTATCTCACTATATTCAAACCATTTATCATACATGTTCTTCCTCTTCACTGTATGCATTTCACCCTACACATTTAAGGCATGACTGTAAGTGTTTTTTAGGGTTAGGACTGTGTGTTGGGTTTTGAAACTAGCCTTTTCAACCCTATTATGATGTTTTTAAATGGTTAAAACTCTTGAGAAGGGTTTATTTCATTTTTTTCAAGGGTTTATAACACATTTATGATATTTTCAAATCACTTTTCTTGCCCATTTTATACATAGTACTATACACATCTATAGGTGTCTTAAGACAATCTCATTCTCATCCTGACTGTGAGTACCTCGTTACTCTTGGATGAGTTATATCATTGTGGCATATATATTGAAGATACTTAGATAAGTTTTCATCAAATTATCTTTGATTTATGTTGATTTTCATTTATTTTTGGTCCAAAATGTGGACATATAGGCTTAGGGCCTATGGGTCACAATGAACTATTCAGGTCTACATAGAGGCACTCTACTAAGTTAATTTCTTTCTCAAACCCTATCAACAACTTCATGCTCCCATTTTCACTCCTTATTAGTCTCCAAAGCTTAATACAAGCATTTTTTCACCTTTAATTGACTGTTTAAGCCAAAAAAAGATGGTTGTAGGTAGTCATTTTGCCTTACTTAATACTATGATAACCTCCCTTGGTATAGTAAATTCATTATTTTACCTTCTAAAACATCATTACACCTCATAAAATCTTATATTTCACCTTCTAAAACATCATACACAAGTTCACTTGCATGAAAACTTGACTGTGCTTCCACTTATATGGTTGTAGGTACCCATTTGATCTTTTGTATGGTCTAGAGAGAATGGAATCAATTTTCCTTATTCACTATCCTTGATTCCTCTTTAGGTATTTTTTATCATAAATACTTTTTATAGTTACCTAATCACTCAAAACCTCCAAATAAAAGTAACACACATGATATGAGAGACATTTACTCCTAAACCCTTAATCAGGTCTGATTGAGTATAACTGCTCAAAGTACAATTGTAGGTGATGATAATATAGTTATAGGTGTCAAGACTATA
The DNA here is from genome assembly GCA_037957365.1 of Torreya grandis. Lineage (NCBI taxonomy): Eukaryota > Viridiplantae > Streptophyta > Pinopsida > Cupressales > Taxaceae > Torreya > Torreya grandis. The sequence goes on along the minus strand of JARHVA010000982.1, from coordinate 1,705,407 downwards.
TTTTAGAGTTTTAGAGTCTATTTATCTCAAATCACTCCATAAATATTTGTATTCATCCAAAACACTACCTCCACATACCTATTATTCCTTCTCTTTCTAAGTGAAAGCTAATAGATTCTTCAAGTAGGCCTAATTGTGTATAACAAAAAACACTTCACTATAGATGGTGATTTTGATGTTTTTTGGATATCAAAATCTAGATTATTTCCTTGTTTAAGTATATCATAGACACCTTTATACATATTATAACACACCTATATTTTTACATATTTAACTTGATCTCCTAAATATCTATTAGCATCTTCAACCATATATATGTAATTAGTTGTGTTTGAAGGTTTGTATCCCTATGTTTTAAGCCTTAGACTTTCCAAAGTGTGACCCCTTAAGCCTTTGAGAACATTTATAAAGTAATTTTTTCACCACTATAATGGGGAATATATCATCATATATCTCTACAATTAATTATATACCTTTACTAACCACTTCTAGTAACAACAACCTCAGAATACTGTTTTCTTAAGCATACTATATGTCATTTGGAAAAGGTGGCATATTGAGATGGCCATAGGGGATCATGATGGAATTATAAACAATTAATATAAATGGAAACATTTTATATCATTTTATAAACATACTCTAACTTGTTAAAAACCTTGAAACATCAAGAAACATTGATAATTGCCTTACAACCTATGCAAAAAAGAAGCTTTTTTGATAAAATAGAGCTCACACATGCCAAATATGTTTGGATAAACTTTTGATATTATTTAATATAATTTATACATATATTTAAATTTTAATCAACCATTCAAACTACTCCAAACTACCAATTCAAAGAAGAAAAATGAGCCTGTGGGGTTTTTAGTCAATTTTAAAACACCCAGTGTCTTAAAAATTATTCATAAAGGAGAAGCCATGCTCACCTGATAAATCTAATTAAAAATTACAAAAATATTAAGATTAATATTAACCCTTCATTTTTAAAAAAAAACAATTATTACCCAAATATCCCTTCTCTTTCCATATCGAGCACTTGAAAACTACCTTTGTGAGCTTGTGAAGAGGGCAACGAAGGGGGAAAAGCAAGTTTTGTACTTTTAGTATCTATGACATCTTGAAACTCATGCATACTACTTTTATAAGACTTAAACACATCTTGAAATAATTTTCACCTAGAAGTGGATTCCTCAACTTTGTACAAACCTATAAAACAACCTTTTTAAATCAAAAACTACCTTTTTTGATCAAAAACTAAGTTGTTTCCACATATAGACCATTTTTATGACCTCATTATAACATTAGTACATTGAAAACTCCTTTTAAAACCTTTAAAAGTGTCATTTTATGTATATTTCATCTTGAGAATCTTAAAATCTTCTTAAAAGCATCTCCAAGTGCAAAGAATGTCAGTATAAAGGAGATGATCTCATGTAGAGTGATTGTAACAATTTCGAACTTCCTTTGACTTCATATGACCTCTTTCCCATATGATTAAAATATACATTAAATAAATTCACCTTGAGAAGGCTTAGAATAGTCATAATGCAAACCTAGGTTTCTCCAAAAAGCTTAAACTTTGTTAAATATCTTAATTTCATCAAATAAGCCTAATACGCTTCACACCAAGTGATCAAGTGAAATAACTTCACCGGACAAACCATGTACCCTCTTGACATAGTATGTCATACCCTTATAAGTTATTAGATGACTCTTAAGGCATTATAAATCTTGCCTAATACATTACCTTAAATAATGATAAAAGGCTAACAAATCATCATTTTAAGACTACCAAAGGCATGACAAGGATGGGAACAAGGTTGTAGAAGCATGATAAATAAAGTTTTGAATAATAGGGGTGATAGTTTGACCATTAAGGTCAAACTTTTCAACATTTTGGTGACTCAACTAGGAAGCATTCCTTCTATGCTTATGAACCAGTAAATAAACATATATTTTGGACTCATAAGATCACTCACTCACACACTCTAAAAAAATATGATCAGACCTTAAAAAATGAATACAATACTCTTGACTTGAAACAAGACTACTACATCTTCTCCAAAATAAGGAAAGAAAACACACAAAAAATAAATAAATTGACTAACAAAACACATGTTCTAGCAAAGCACTTATTTGAAACAAAACAAAATCAAACTAATATGCTAGGACAACACTTAGAGGAAAGATAAACTAACTACAACTAACCTTTAAGGAATCCTCATCTAAGATCAAAAGGAAATTTTTTAGATCACTTACTTAACATGATGAACAAGGATATGAAACAAGATTCTTCTTGTACTTTTCCTTGATGGAGCTCAGCTATGTTATGGTTGTCAATCCTCTTGAAAAACTTTCAAATGAAACATGAGCATAAAAACAATCACCTATAAAGACATATTCATCTTTTACTTCAGGATATTTTTCATATTGCTCATCAAATATAACCTCATCAAGTGATACCTTATCTATGCATTATCCTTGAGTCTTTATGGCATATTTAGTGACCTCATTCTTATTATAACCTTCTACAAGTTCATCAATCTCTTCAAGGAGCTTTTAATAGTCAACCCAAGCTACATCATGATCTTCAATAGGTGTTTCTTGATCAAAATTATCATAAGCATGCTATTTAATGGGAAACATATATTTAAAAAGGTCTTCAATCTCTTACAGAGACTCAATAATCTTTTTATTCCTCATTTTGATCAACCTAAATGAGATAAACTTGAATGGCATCTTGATCTTATTCAATAGGATATATCTCAAATTCATTTATGACTTCATCTTGTACTATCTCATGGAGTTCTTACACATCAAGACTAGCCATCTCCTACACACTTGAGATATCTTCTTCAATAATAGCTACAACATGATTCTCAACTTGTACCCCAAGTGAAGTATCAATGAAAAACTCTTCCTCCATACACACTTTAATCATCCTCTTCATACTCTCCAAGAATCTCACTTGCAGTTGCTACCTCCTTCTCTATCCTCCATAGAACATGTTTTTCTTGAATAAGGGAGATGGTGGGAGGGTGATGGAATTCATTCATTTGAGAGGGGTTATGAGGCATGGGAGGTTACTTATGATCATATTTTTTATTTTTTATGGCAATGGAATCATCTAGGGACTATTGAAGCAGAGGGAAAGAGAAATTTTTAAATACCTCTACATTATGTTCCTTTCACTTGGCCATCACCTTATCAAAATTGAAACCTCCTTATCCTCATGGATATCTTGAGATTGAGGGATGATTAAAGAATAATTAGAGCTAAATAAGGTTTAGTCTCTTGAATAGGCATATGAGTCTACTCTTGACTCCAACTAGGAAGCTCCCTTGGCTCAACTTAAGCATGGTTAAGAACTTAATGAGGATAAGGAATACAAGAACACTAGTAAGGAATACAAGATGGCTCTTAAAAAACCTGATTCAACTCACTTTGTTGCCTCCCAAGCCTCCATTGTATTTAATATAAGATTACATAACTCATTCCTCTCCAATGGATCATTAGACACATTTTTAAATAGCCCACTCACTTCCTCATACTGAGAGGTTGAACAAACTTTTCTTGCACATGCTAGTATTTTGATCTCCATCTCATCCATTATTTCTTTGAAACAAGGCTGCTCATATGCATCATCATAGCCATATGAAAAAAGTGAAGGTTGGTCATAAGACTGATATGGTTCATAAGGAAGGTAAGAATCATACTCTTGATATTAAAGATCATGAGAAACTTGATAAGACTCTTGGTAAGGCTGATTATGCTCATAATAAGGCTAATATGGTCATGGTAAGGCTTGTATAACTCATTATAGGGTTGATAAGGATTACCATAGTGTTGGTAAAGCTCATCAACTCGCATGAAATTACCATTTTCTTCAAAGTGAGCCATAAAAACAATATAAATATGGGGAAATGAAGATATTTTTACTTGGAAACTATGTTTGGGATGCTAAAATTAGTTGATTGAGTTTGGAGTCATTAGATACATCATGAAAAAAAATTCTACAACTATAATTTTACCAAGACTAGCACCAATTTGATCCCATCAGGTGTACAAAAAACTATTGACTACTAGACTTGCACCCTTGTGAAGGTAGTTTTATACCTTTACAATCTGAAGTAACATGGAAATAATCATATAATATGGGTGGCATAATAGGTGGATTGAATCTCTATATTCTAAGGGCTAGTTCCCCTTGATGATCAGTAAGGATCCCTACTCTACACTATCAGCTTGCAAGGAAAAGAGAATATGGTAAACTAAAAGGAAAACCTATCTAAATGAGGTGATACACCAAAATATGTCCTCCAATTATGTATTATGAAATTATAATTCTAAATAAGAACATGGACCTAATTGTACTTGTCAAAAGAAAGTTTCCAAACATCAATGTTCTATACAGAGGCTCACCTTAATAAATGATCTAAGGCAACCAATCCATAGGTCTGTTAAAGATAATAAGGAAAAATCACACTTTATATACATACAATATGATTAGATCACACTATGAAACATGTAAGGATAATATAACACCTGAAAATAGGTAAGGAAGAAATGGCAATCATAGTCATTCATCAACAAACCATGAAAATACACTAAATACCAGCTTTGAGGAGGTATGAATTTAGTCTTATTCATTAAAAATATGCAATTAAAAGTGTTTTCTAATCAGATAATTGAAACAAATTAGGTTAAGGATCATTCCAAATTCAAAACATAGGATTACGTATAGAGAATATGAGAGAGGAGAGAGAAAGAGACAAGACAGCCCCAAAACTAGGAAATGAAAGCTTCACTTAATCTTCCTAAAAATCAACATAGTGTTTCCTTCAATATCTCTCCTCAACCTTTTTAAAATTGAATATAGGTTGAGGTGAGACATTTATTTATAATTTTTAAAGAGTCTTGAGCATTTATCTATGGTATTTGACCCATACAACATCTTATATTTTTGCTTGCATACTCCTATATCCTTGGTCAAGAAGTCATTTCCTTGAAAATAGGCATTAAAGGCTTAGTAAATTCTTAATTAATATATAATTAAAAACCTTATACCATGATTTATTAGGTCCCTCCATCATTTTTGGGCTGTTAGAATCTCTTTGAGTGTAAGTTTGACTCCTTCAACACACTAGGCATTGGAAGGAGAGAAGGATTTTTTGGATACTTGGGACCTTTTCCACATTTTTATTGTCTTTAAATTGGTGTTGAAGGTGAGAATTAAACTTAAAAAACTTATTGAATAGCTCTTGTGAATCAATTTGTGTGTTTTGACTACTTGACTCCTTCATGAGCAAAAGGCATAAGAGAGAGAAAGAAGGGTTTTGATTTGAACCTTAAAAATTACATCCATTAAAGGATTATTATCATGAATTTATACCTATCAAAAATAATTTATACCCATCCAATAGACCAAAAAATTCAATTTTGCTCATATAGCATGCTTTAGCACCCATTTTTTGTACCCCTAAAAACTTGTAAATCTCCTTGTCTAGATGATTTTACAAATCAAATTAGAAATTTGGGAAAAAATTTAAGTACCCTATATCCCCTTAAAATTACACACAAATTTTCATAATCCAACTCTAAGTGTAAGTACTCATTTTCCTTCATTTGTTTCTCCAATTAGGCCTAATTAGCCCTCTTGTGCCTAGAAAGATATATCTAGCCCAAATGACCATGCACACGTGCAAAAATATCCGTAATAATGTGATTAACTTTTAATATGATATAAAAAACCTCCATGTTAATTTTGGGGTCTTGGAAGCTTTTAAAAGTAGTCAAACCATGAAATCACCTTACTACCTAGTCTTGTTTTGAGCCTGTTTGCGACTACCTTGGAAAATAAGCCTAGTTTGAACACTTACATAATATATTCTTAATTTTTTTAATCTATAATTTCTGTTACAAATCCCAAATTACATCATCCCATGATTTTGAATCTCTCCCTTTCTCAGAACACCTAAAAAACACCAAAAACATGTAAAAAGGGGGCATTTGTGGAAATCCATACAAGTGACATCAGCATAAAAGTACATGTTCAAAACCTATTTGTAATCCTCAAAAAAATCCAAGATTTTTTAGGATAAAAATATTTCATTATATATGCATTTGAGGTATTTTTTCCATGACTGGTCACTATCAAGGTTTAAGAGAGATTTAAGACCTATTTGGGGTCTTAATGATTATTCATAAAGAATAGATCAATAATTTACCTCCTTCCACTTGTAAAAACTTCTTATCTGACATCCTAATCTATCCCAAATGGATCAAATCCACATTCAAAGTGTGAGAGATGATACAAATATGTGAAGTTGTTCCTTAAGAGGCTTGCCTAGCATTCTTGAGCTTTGAGAGAGGTCTACTTTGAGTTTTGGGTCTTAAAACTATATCTTACTATTGGGATAAGTTTAGACACCTATAAAAAATCCCTTCACATAGTTCCAAATGATTTTTTATTCTTGATTACTCCTTTGTATGCTCATGGTACATTGGTCAGGGTATTTGGGGTTATGGTTTGTCTCCTTGTTATCCCTCAAGGGCACTTAGATTAAAATATGACTGTTGATGTCTCCTAATAGTGTATGGAAATAATTTTCATGTTTTTTTGTTTCCTCAAGGTTCCTTCATGAGGTCTATCAACTTGTTTCATGCTTCGAGTCTAAGAAGATCTCTTAATCTCATGACTACCCCTTGCCAAAGGAGTGGGCCAAGTCTGAGACAAAATAGAGGGTATGTCCACTATTTGTGTGACCTCAAAGAGACCATTAATGTCTTTATATACTCATGAAAAATTTATGTACTAATTTCCAAATCATGATCATACCTATAAGACCCTCAAAACAAAAAATTATCTCATAGTTGGATGGTAGGTGATGACTGTGACTACAGGGTTTTGATATGATTGAGTTGGAAATCATTTTAGTCAAGATTTACTCATGTTTACTTTAATATAATTACCTTATGAACTTTGTATCTTATTTTAGGTGAACCTCAAACCATATAAAACATCTCTTCCCTTTTATTGAAGCTTATAACTAGCATGTGATTTTATGTAGCCTGTAGATATTGTTGGCCAATTTTGGCCCACATACCAAGCTTCTACCTAGATAGAGAAGCTTAGCAGAGTTCCTAACTCATAAATGGTAAAAATATGGCAAAATAAAGTCTAGAGAGACTAGATTATCATGGTACATCATTTAAAAATGAATGGGTCATCTTGATTGTGCATTTTATAAGTATGTTTATAAATCCTCTCAAGCTAAAAGATCACATGGACAAGAAGCTATTCATGCCTAAATCATTATCTACAAATTTTGTATCTTGATGAGCTTATTATCTCAAGATATAGGTCTTCAAAGATGAACTATCAGAGTGGGATGTGTGTACATGCATCAAATTCAGGCCTCATGAAATAGCCATTTTAATTCAAATGTTCCAAGGCTGAATGCATGATTGACAAGTGTTAAAATCTTGCTTGATTGGATCATAGATCGATGACACATAGTTGATATCCCAAGTCAGTGAACCCAAATAAATATGTATTTCACATTTAATCATGTGATCAAATATCAATGGAAAGAAGTGGGTCAAAAGGTTAGTATATTTTTTTTTAAATGTGTGGGTAACAAGTGTCTTAATCATGTTAAACTAGTAGAATATATATGGCTCATGTTCATTCATATATAGAAATATCAATGGTACAAGAAAATTCAAGAATTTAATGGATCTGAGATCATGTGTGAGGTTTCTAAGTGTATAAATTTTATATTCCTAAATTAATAAGTTGATGACAAATAAATAAAGGTAATCCCAGGAAACTTTCGATGGAGGTTGATGAAGTTGTTTTTGACCCAAGCAAGCAAATGCATTGGAGTCAAGTTTAAAGATGATCTAAATTGAACCATAATGGATATTTCAAGGATCAAGAATCACCATTAGAGCTTCTATATAGGTAGAATAGGTATTTTAGACCTAATACAGACAAAAGGGTGGCAAATTGTTGTCAAAATGAGGTTAAACACCTAGAAAGCTTCATTTCATAGACATTAAGACTATAGAAAAACTAATAAATGGGATTGGTTTTCATCTATTGTAGACCTCGGTTTAGATTCCAAATCAAGGGTAGATATTTGTGATTATGGGAATATGTCTCATCCTTATACATGGTCTTATTTTGGACAATCAGGTACCTACTTCCACTCAAAGCAGACATGGAGATGGATCTATCAGGATCAAAGATATGAGGATTTTGTCCTCATAATGAAACCAATTGGAAGATGGTGTGAAATATCGAAGTAAAGGGATCCAATGGTTGGAGAAAGTAGTTGGATCATTCATTTCTATTTTATATCCTTTAAATATTTTCTCCAATAACAATATCATGACTCATCATCCTCAACATATTATTGTCTTATAGTGCATGTTTCTAAACCAATGAGAAGAGTTTGAAGACTACTAGAGTAAATGTAGTTTAACTTGTTGATGAAGGGTTAGTCCAAATTGGATTAAGTGTGGTGAAACATTCATTAAAAGGTGGCATCTCATTAATTATTCTTGGTTAGTGTGTTCCCTCTTATCTCTTCTTCCTTCCTCTATATCAACCATTCTTTCCATTCTCTGTCTCTCTCTCTCTCTCTCTCTCTCTCTCTCTCTCTCTCTCTCTCTCTCTCTCTCTCTCTCTCTCTCTCTCTCTCTCTCTCTCTCTCTCTCTCTCTCTCTCTCTCTCTCTCTCTCTCTCCTCTCTCTCTCTCTCTCTCTCTCTCTCTCATTTTAGACTCTCACTCTTTGATCTAAAAGAGCAGAGGATTCTCTGAGATATTGAAAAATATGCTCACATTTATTAGGCTAAACCCTATCAATCATTTATAATAACTACCTCTTGATGTAATAAAAGACTTTCTTTACCTATCTCTCCCCTCTGAATTGTGTTTAACAAAACTTGTATATGATGGCTTTGTGAAGGAGAATATTCCATGCCCATTATCCTTCTTTCTTGCCTATTTTTAGATGTTTTCAAGTTATTTGTAGGTATATATTAGTTTTATTTATTCCATTTATGTAAGCTCTTAGTGAGTCTTAGAAATCCTCTTTGTTTTTATCCATTGCTTCCTGAACCTAGTCTATGAAACACTTATGTAATTATCTAGATTATGAGGTTATGTGATCTAGTATTATCTTCTATAGATCTAGTGTGGGTTCAAGATTATGGGAGTTTCTCATTTTTATTTTGTACATCACCTTTTGGCAATCTTAGGATCCATTTTTCTCTTTCTAACCCCTCTCCCTATGACAACATTAGTTTAGGTCATTCATCAAAAGGAATTTAACCTTCTCTAGAGGTTTAACCTTATTATAAGATACCCACAACATGGGGTTGTTCCCATAGTGTATATCAATTCGAGAGAGCTTAAATAAACCTTTACAAGGGTGTAAATTGATGCTAAAATATTTTTTGGCATGCCCAATGTGACTTTACTATGTTATGCATCTCACTAAAAGGTTCTTGGTGTTGTCTTTCAGTGCAATTAGCCTTTAGAGGCACATTTTCAAGCATCAATGTCAACTCCACTATTAACATCACTATTATAAGTAGCCCAAGTGCTTAATCATAATTATATGGTATCTATCAACCCCTATTTCATCAAAATTCATGTTTTTTCATTCCTTATCCTTCATATCAAGTTATCAATGTTCATAGCTTCACCCCAAGTGGCCCTCGAGATTCAATGTATCAACCTTGTCAGAATTTGCCTCTCTCTAGTCAACCAGAAAAGAGACTTAGGGAGATATGGATTGATCTTGAAAAAAAATTAAGATAATTTTATAGGGAAGAAGATTACTATAATAAATAATAGAATCTTGAACACTAAGCTTATGTTTAGGAGTAAGAGTCGAGGTTTAAGGAAGAATGTTTGGTTAGGCAAGACCAAGCTAGAAAAGAAAATAACTATCAGTTACTCTTAGGAATGAGAGAAGCAAACCCTAAAACCCAATTTCCCTCTCCTACTCATATTTATTCTCAAACCCAACCCCCTATTCAACCTTGTCAAATCTCATCTTTATCAAGAGCCAAACAAGTCATTAAAAACCATTCAACTGAAGAACATAAGCCATCCCATCTTGGATCTTCTCTTATGACAATGATGCTGACTATGCCATACCCTCTCTTGTCAAAACACCCTCTCCCACACCCATTTAGGAAAAGGAGAAGGTGTCCAAGCCTTATGCTTTCCCCTCATGGAAATAAATCAAGGAGGGCATAAAGAAGAGAGAGGAAGTACTAGTTTAGTTAGTCCAAGAACCAATTCAATAAAAAGAGGTATTAGTTTAGCTAAATGAGATTTCCATAAAAAAGTTTCATGAATATATATCCCTCCCCCAAAAACCACCAAAGAGAGCCTTCAAAGTCCCTATCTAGAAGGATACTCTCCTAAGTTACAAGCAAGATGAACTTCTTCACCCTTCCATCATCTCCCTCTTGGATAAAGAGCCTATTTTGTAAATAATAGAGGAGGAGATTATAAGCATAGGTAAACCTAAAGAAGAAAACACAAGTGTGTCTAATGAGGAGATCATGATAGGCAGCCCACTCCATTCAAATGAGGAGAAATCAAGTTTGGACCATCTATTATGGCATGGCATTAACATTGATAAATTTGAGCCTAAAGGTAGTATAGATGCCTTCATATTTGAAGGGAGGTGTATTCCAGATGTAGCTGAGAGAAAAGGAGATTTTTATTTACTCTAATAGTTTCCATTAAGTTGGGTTGAAGATGAGGATGAGAAAAGTGAAAAAATTGATGTGGTTACAGTAGTCAACTAGTTAGTTGATCAGGTTGAAGAGGTCATAAACGAGCAAGAGAAAGAAATGGAGGAGAAAGAGGATTAGAATGAAGTATGGTAATAGTTGTACCATAAATTAATAGAGTAGGTAGAGGTTATAAACCATCTTATGCCTCCTATAGATTATGAAAATGAACTTGGAAATTAGGTTGAATAATTTGACTGGTCTCAAGATCAATTGTCTATTAAAGGCAATATTGATGTCTTTAAGAATGAAGGAGAGTGGTCAGATCCAAATCCACAAGAACTTAACATTTTGAACCTTGGATGGGCTGATGAGATACCATATTTCTCCTTTCAAAGTAATAAAAGTAAGGATGGTGTTGAATTTGGCATTGTCTTATATGACCAAGAGGAAGCTACCTTTTGGGATGACTTAGAGATTTTTATCCTAAGCCTAGACAATTAACCTACATGTTCATAGGAGCCATCAAAAGAGAAGGTTAAAGGTGCTAATATATTCCATTTTGAATCAATCCTTGAAGAAATGGACCAATATTTCTACATTGGAGACATGTTTTTCCCATTTCATCCTCTTAATATCATGCCAAAAGAGTCAACAATTAGGCATCTTAGCTCACCTATCATGAGCTCTCAAGAGCAAGGTAATTTTCATCCTTGTCCATTACAAGTGAGTGATGCTCTATGTTTCCCATTTGACCTAAGGGGGAACATTTGTAATATAAAACACTGTATATATTAAAGTAGATTTCATGCTTTTATCTAAGTGCCTGTGTGCACATTTGTTTACTATTTTAGTTATTTTTTATTTCCTCCAAGTGCCTGCATGCACTTTCCTTTGGTTTTTTTCCTATTATCCTTTTTTATTTAAGTGGAAGTTATCCAAAGGGGAAGCCTTACATAATTTCATTTTAGTTAAGATCAAATACTTTTGAATCTATGCCCAATAGATTAGACAAGGCAACTAGTCTGGGTTCTCAAGCATAACATACATGTTTCCCTATGATTTACCAAATATGTTGGCCAATTTTGGCCCACATACCAAGATTCTACCTAGATAGTAAATTTGAACTAATTTCTAGACTCATAAATTATTAAAATATGGCAAAATCAAGTCTAGAGAGACTAGACTATCATGGCACACCACGTAGAAATGTATAGGTCAACTTGATTGTACACTTTATAAGTATGCTTAGAAATCCTCTCAGGGGAAAATATCACATGGACATGAAGTTATTCATGCCTAAATCATGATCTAATTTTTTTTTATCTTGATGATCTTGCTATCTCAACATATAGGTCTTCAAATATGAACTAGCAGAGTGGGACATGCATACAGATGTCAAATTTGGGCCTTATGAAATAGCCATTTAAATTCAAATGTTCTAAGGTTGAACGTGTGGCTAACAAGTGTAAAAATCTCACTTGATCAGATCATAGATCAACAAAACATGATTGATATCTCAAGATAGTGGGACTAAGTAGATCTATGGTGTACATTTAATCATGTGATATAAGATCAATGATGATTGGTGGGTCAAAAGGTCAATGGATCTTAAAAACAAATGCATGAGTGACAAGTGTTTTAATTGTGTTAAACTAGCAGAAGATCTATGGATCACATTCATTTGTAAAAATAAATATCAATAGTATGATAAATTTCAAGAAGTCAATGGATCTCAGATCAAGTATGAGGTCATCAAGTGTCTAAATTTGATAGTCCCAAATCAATAATTCTATATCCAATGAATAAAGGCAAGCTCAAGAAACCTATGGTGGAGGTCGATGATGTTATTTTAAACCCAAGTAAGTAAATTCATAGGAGCTAAGTTTCAAAACAATCTAGGTTGAACCAGAATGGATATTTTAGGGATTGAGATCACCATTATATCTCCATAGAGGTAGAATAGGTCTTTAAAAACCTAATATAGACAAAAGGGTGGCAACTTGTTTTTGAAGTGAGGTCAAACACCTAACAAGTTTCATTTCATCAACATTAAGACTATAGGAAAACCAATAAATGGAAGTGGTTTTCATATATAATCAATTTGGGTTTAGATTCAAAATTAAGGGTAGATATTTATGATTATGGGAAAATGTCTCATCCTTCTACATAGTCTTATTTTTGACAATCAGTTACCTACTACCACTCGAAGTAGACATGGAGATGGCTCTATCAAGATTAAAGATATGAGGATTTTGTCCTCATAATGAAACCAAGTGGAAAATGGCATGAAAGATCAAATTAATGGGATCTATTGGTTGGAGAAAGTATTTAGAGTATTCATTTCTATTTTAGATCCTTTAAAGATTATCTCTAATAGAAAGATAATGGCTCATCATCCTCAATAGATTTTTGTCTTCTAGTGCAAGTTTCTCAACCAATGAGAAGAGTTTGAAGACTAATAGAGAAAATGTAGGTTAACTTTTGGTGAAGGGTTAGTTCACATTAGATTAAGTGTGGTAGAACATTCATTGAAAGGTGGTAAATCATTGATTATTTTTTGTTAACGTGCTCCCTCTTCTCCCTTTCTCTATATCAGCTATTATTTCCATTTTACTCTCTCACAAGGACTCTTTGATCTACAAGAGTAGGGGACTCTAAGATATTTCAAAATATGTTCATCTTGATTAGGCTAAACCTTGTTAAACATTTTTAACAAATACCTCTTGATGTAATAAAAGACTTTCTTTACCTATCTCTCCCCTCTGAATTATGTTTAGCAAAGCTTGTGCATGCTAGAATTGTGAAGGAGAATTTTCCATGCCCATTGTCCTTCTTTCTTTCCTATTTTCAGGTGTTTTCAAGTTAGTTGTAGGTCTATATTAGTGTTATTTATACCATTGATGTAAGTTCTTAGTGAGTCTTAGAACTCTCTTTGTTTTCATCCATTTCTTCATGAACCTAGCTTATGAAACACTTATGTAATTAACTAGATTGTGAGGTTGTATGAGTTAGCATTGTCTTCTACAGATCTAGTGTGGGTTCAAGCTTATGGGAGTTTCTCATTTTTATTTGGTGCATCACCTTTTATCATTCTTAGAAGCCCTTTTCCATTTTTAACCCTTTTCTCTATGACAACATTAGTTTAGTTGATTCATCAAAAAGAAACCAGCCTTCTCTAAAGGTTCAACCCTATTATAGGATACCCATAGCCTAGGGTTATTCCCATAGTGTGGCTCAATTGGAGAGAGCCTAAAGAACCTCCCCAAGGGTGAAAATTGATGCTACAATAGGCATTTATTTAGCCACTTGATTGTATTAGGTGTTTCAAGATTAGTTCCCTCATATAATTAACTTCATCACTAGTTTAAGAAGTTGTTTGAAATCACAAATGGGTCCAAACACCTTTCAAACACTACTCTACCTTCTTTTAGGTCTAGAAATGAACTAACCCTCAGTAGTCACCTTTAAGTGCTTTTAGAAGGTCTTGACTAGGTTTTGATCCTTTAGACCTCACCATTCTCATCATTAATCTCCTTCAATAGCTTATGGATTTAGGTTAGAGTTTCATTTGATTTTTAATCATCTTTCAACACCTTTTTATTATTTCATTATGTTCATTAGGTCTAATTGTCTAGTTAGCCCTTGTAGATGCTCATTAGGATGGTTGACTATTTGTAGGTGCTTACCAACCTCACCCTCCACCACTAATCATCTCTTGGCTTTAAAATTGGTTGAATATCTCACTAGATTCAAACCATTTATCATACATGCTCTACCTCTTAACTATATGCATTTCACCCTACACCTTCAAGACATGATTGTAGGTGTTTATTAGGGCTAGGACTGTGTGTTGAGTTTATAAACTAGTCTTTTTAACCCTATCATGATGTTTTGAAAAGGTCTAAATGTTAGGTTGTGGAGATAAAAGCTTCACTGTATGCAGACATGGAGGAGTTGCTGAGTGTCACAGTCACCGGTGTCAGTTAGGCCGACCGACGTCGGTCAGTGGTGGACAGGAAGGCAACTGACATCGACAAGAGTCAACCGATGTCAGTCATCTCCAGATAAACAGGGACTGACATTGGTCACCTGTGTGGTTCCAAAACTATTCATTGCATGAACAGTTAGTTTGTTGAACCAATTGTTTGCATGTAAAGACTATTTTTGGTCTTGGATCTGCGTGTCTAATTATTGTAAATTAGAAGTCTAAGTTATTGTTTAGTATGGGATCTATTTATAGAACCATTGGCATGTATTGTAAGATGAGCAATAGAGGAAGGCAAGGTAGATCCTTCCAATTGTAAGAACAGGGTGATCTGCAGGTTGTTGTAAGATCAGGAAGAAGTTCTACATGGTAAGTAAGATCATTTGAGTTATAGGTTGTTGCAAGTTCATGGGAGATCTACTTGAATTACTTTTGAGTGCTTGGTACTGGTAGTGTTATTACTGACTGGTTGGAGGTGAACACCAACTCTATGTTTGAGTTGTGTGTTGTGACCATTTTTGGTAGGAGAGTGAACTCTTGAGGGAAAGAGATCTGTACATCTGAGAGGTGTGGAAGATTGTGGCATCTTCATTGTATTTCCTTCTGGCATGAGTATTAATACAAGATTGTGTATTGTCTCTCATATTCTGTGTTATTTGTGAATTCTAATTACTTGTTCATTCTGGTATAATTCTATGTTTAGTTGCTTATACAAGGTAATCATATGTACTCTTATGGAGGAATAGGATCCTGACAAGTGGTATTAGAGCTTTTGGTTGGGTTACTAACAAGTTGTATTAGATCTGGTTAGTGTTTGATGATTACAAGTCACTCACAGGGGTTTTTGTTTGAGTGGGAGTATAGCAATGGTAGAAGAAAGTAAGCTACGGATGGAGAAGTTTAATGGAAAGAACTATCAATTATGGAGGATGCAGATAGAAGATTATCTATATCAAAAAGATTTGTACTTACCGTTGGGTGGGGTTGCATGCAAGCCCATGGATATGAAGGATGAAGAATGGGAGGTTCTTGATTGAAAGGCTCTAGGATCTATAAGGTTGAGCCTTGCATCATCTGTGATTTCTAACTTATCACAGGCTAAGACAATGGTAGAGTTGATGGAATCTTTGGCAAATTTATATGAAAAACCCTCAGCTTTGAATAAGGTATTTCTTATGAAGCCATTATTTAATTTGCAAATGTTGGAAGGTGGATCTGCTCATAGTCATCTTAGTGATTTCCATGGTTTGGTAAACCAGTTAAATTTAGTCAATATTGTTTTTGATGATGAAATTAAGGCTCTCTTAATCTTATGCTCATTACCTAAAAGTTGGGAGAGTTTGGTAATGGCAGTTAGTAATATTGCGTCTGCTTCAAAAATCTTAAAAGTGGATGATGTTTTGAGTGTAATCTTGAATGAAGAAATTTGCAAGAAAAGCATAGGTGAATCATCAGGGAGTGCTTTGAGTGTTGAAAGTAGGAGAAGGCAAAGAGAGAAGATCGAGCATGGGAGATTAAGGTCAAAGATAGGCAGGAGATCCAAGTCTAGGTATGGTAGAATAACCTACTAGAAATGTGGAAAGAAAGGGCATGTAAAGAGAGATTGTTGGTTGGTTGAAGATCAGCAAGAAGGAAATAAAGAAGTAGATGTTGCAAAAGTTACAGGTATTATTGCAGGTATTATTACACAAGATGCTTTGGTATGTTCCTTGGATAAAGTAGGATCTTGGGTTTTAGATTTTGGTGCCTATTTTAATGCATCCCAAATAGGGAATTTTTTCATGAATATGTCTAGGGAGACTTTGGAGAAATTTATTTAGGGGATGGTAAGCCTTGTCAAATGGTTGGCAAAGGGAAAGTGAAGCTAAAATTGTAGATGGGCAACACATGGGTGTTGAAGGAGGTCATGCATGTCCTAGTCCTAAAGTAGAATTTGATTCCTATTGGAAAGTTGGGTGATGAGGGTTGCACAGTAACTCTCACAACGGACTCTTGGAAAGTTTTCAAGGGTGCACTTGTTGTAGCAAGAGGTAAGAAAGTAGGTACACTTTATCTATCTACTTGTATTACTGATTCTCCTTCTAGTTTATCTACTTCAGCTATAGATTCAAAGATGTGGCTTAATAGGCTTGGTCACATGAATAATAAGGGGATGCATGTTCTTGAGTCAAAGGGTATTCTTTCAAATTTGAAAAGCATGGATCAAGATTTCTATAAATAAAAGAAGAAAGTGACGTTTCTTGAGAAATCTGATGTTCATGACAAGAACAGGAAAGTCTTGGTTTTCAAGGAGAAGATGATAGACAAAGATTAGTGCAAGGGGTTAAAGAATTTTAAGAAGATTAAGGTTGATTTGGACAAGGTTTTGATCCAAAAGGAGCTTGCGGGTAAAAGTCATCACTCACAAGTAAAACACAGAGACCAATGTCAGTTAGAAAACTGACGTTGGCATCCAGATAGGGACCGACATCGGCTATGTGTAGCCTAATTTTTGGTGACTCTGGACAAATAAACACTGACATCAGTCAGGGGGAACTGATGTCGGTGATAAGGTAGTCACATGGGACCAACGTCAGTCAAGTGCAGACTGAGATGTGACCGGCATTGGTCACTGAGATGGATTTTGGGCAGACATCAAGCTGTCAAGGAGTCTCAAGCACCCATATGGAGGACTTAAAGGGTAAGTAAGCCTCAAATTCATCATTTCCCTTCTTTACACTACTTGTTACTCACTGATGGTCAATAACCAGGAAGTTATTAAAGAAGCAGAGTAGGTAGAATCTAGGAAATAGTGGGAGCTTGGCATGGATGAGGAATGTGATTCCTTGGAGAAGAACCAAATGGGAGTTTTTGGTAGAGTTGCCAGCTAGAAGGAAGCACTAAGAGATGAATGGATTTTCAAGATAAAGAAGAGTGGGAATGGACATGTGAGATGGAAGGCTAGGGTATATGGTCTTGAGTAAGCTGCAGGACAATTTTAGGTTCAACCATTGTGTTTTCTTTACCAAGTTGGATAATATTAGTTACATTATCTTGTTACTGTATGTCATGTTTGTTACAGGGTCACATATGTAGGGAGTTGTTGGACTAAAGGTAAAGTTAGTTCAGAGGTGTGTCATGAGGAATCTGGGAACAACAAGATTCTTTGGCATGAGTGTGTTCTAGGGACATGGAAGGTCACGATTGATTTTGTCTCCAGATGATTGTGTGAAATTGGTTAGCACGTCGATGGTTGGACAGTTCTATGAACAGTGTCATGATTCACATGATGAGGTTAAGTACATGTGTACTAAACTTGAGATTTCCCAAGCAGTGGGAGTTGTCAGCAAGTTTGGAGCCAATTTAGGAAAAAAGCACTGGAGGGCAGTTCAGTGGATTCTTAGATATCTGAGAGGGACCAGCAGCAAGTGCACATGTTATGCAGGGTCAAGTTATTTTCTACATGGGTTTATAGATGCAGATGTGGTAGGTGATTTGGATGATAGGAGGTGCACCATAAGATTTGTGGTGGTTGGTCTTCAAGAGTGATCTTGAAGAGGGATACAAAGCTAGGGAACAAACTAGATGATGTATAGGTATAGGTATAGGTGCAGCTATTTATCTCTAAGTGGGAGATTATTAGGTTGTGGAGCTAAAATCTTTATTGTATGCAGACATGGAGGAGTTGCTTGGTGTCATAGTCACTGGCATTGGTTAGGCCAATCAACATCAGTCAGTGGTGGACAGGAAGGCAACTGACATCGGCAGGAGTCAGCCGACGTCGGTCATCTCCAAGCAGACAGGGACCGACGTCGGTCACTTGTGCAGTTCCAAAACTATTCGTTACACGAATAGTTAGTTTGTTGAACCAATTATTTGCATGTAAAGACTATTTTTGGTCTTGGAGCTGCATGTCTAATTATTTTAAATTAGAAGTCTAAGTTATTATTTAGTATGGGATCTATTTATAGACCCATTGGCATGTATTGTAAGATGAGCAATAGAGGAAGGCAAGGTAGATGCTTCCAATTGTAAGAACAGGGTGATCTACAGGTTGTTGTAAGATCAGGAAGAATTTCTACATGGTAAGTAAGATCATTTGAGTTGCAAGTTGTTGCAAGTTCATGGGAGATCTATTTGAAGTACTTTTGAGTGCTTGGTACTGGTAGTGTTATTACTGACTAGTTAGAGGTGAACACCAACTCTGTGTTTGAGTTATGTGTTGTGACCATTTTTGGTAGGAGAGTGAACTCTTTAGGGAAAGAGATCTATACATCTGAGAGGTGTGGAAGATTGTGGCATCTTCATTGTATTTCTTTCTGGCATGAGTATTAATACAAGATTGTGTATTGTCTCTCATATTCTGTGTTATTTGTGAATTCTAGTTACTTGTTCATTCTAGTATAATTTTGTGTTTAGTCGCTTATACAAGGTAATCATATGTACTCTCATGGAGGAGTAGGATCCTGACACCAAAATCTTGATAAGGTTTGATTTCATTGTCTATAGAGTCTGAAAATACATTGATAACATTTTCAAATTGCTTCTCTTACCCATTTTGTACACAGTACTATACACACTTGTAGGTGTCTTAGGACAATCTCATTCTCATCCTAGCTGAGTACTTAACTTCTCTTAGATGATATGGATCACTATTTGTATTTATATTGAAGAGAATTAGAGAAGTTTTCATCATCTTATATTTGCTTTATGTTGATTTATCATTGATTTTTGGTCAAAAATGTGGCCCTGTAGGCTTAAGGACTGTAGGTCACTATGGACTATTTAGGTCTACATATTAGAGGAAATCTTCTAAGTTATAACCTTTCAAACCCTATCAACCACTTAAAACTCTAATTATCACTCCTCAATAGCCTCAAAATATTAATAGAAGCATTTTTTCACCTTCAATTCATTTTTTGAGCCAAAACAAGATGGTTGTAGGTAGTCATTTTGCATTACTCGATACTTTGCTAACCTTATTTGGTCTAGTCAATTCATTCTTATACCTTGTCAAAAATAATTCCACCTCACAGCATCTTATATTTAACCTTATCAAACATCATACATAATCTACCTTGCATTAAAACTTGATTGTGCTTCCACTTATATGGAAGTAGGTGGCCATTTCAATCTTTTGTACGGACTGGGGAGAATGGAGTCACTTTGCCTTCTTCACTAGCCTTGATTCCTCCTTAGGTCCTACTAACCATAAATACTTTTTATAGTCACCTACTCACTCAAAAAATCCAAATAAATACACAAAATTACTCATAAACCCTCAATCAGGGATGATTGAGTATAACAGCTCAAATGTAATTGTAGGTGATGATAGTATGGTTGTAGGTGTCGAGACTATATTTTTGATTTTTAGAGTCTCTTTATCTCAAATGACTCCATAAACATTTTTATTTATCTAAACCACTAACTCTACACACATATTATGCCTTATCCTTCTAAGTGAAAGCTAATATACTCTTCAAGTAGGCCTGATTGTGTATATTAAGAAATAATTGGCTGTAGATGGTGATTTTGATGTTTTTTAGATATTTAACTTTGGATCATTTCCTTATTCAAGTAGATCATAGAAAATTTTATAAATATTAGAATAAACTTAGGTTTTTCCACATTTAACTTGATCTCCTAAATAACTATTAGCATATTTGATCATACATATGCAATTAGCCCTACCTAAAGGTTTGCGTCCCTATGCTTTAAGCTTTAAACTTTCCAAAGTGTGACCCCTTAAGCCTTTTATAAATTTTTTTAAAGTAATTTTTTAAATACTCTAATGGGTATTATATCATCATATATCTCTACAATTAAATATATACCTTTACTACCCATTTCTAGTAGCAATCTCACAAAATAGCCTTCTTAAGCATACTATATGTCTTTTGGAGAAGGTGGCATATGTAGATGGCCATATGGGATCATGATGGAATTATATAAAATTAATAGAAATTGAAAAAAATTATATCATTTTATAAACATACTCCAACCTATTAAGAAACCTAAAACATCAATAAACATTGACAACCACTTTTTAACATATGCAAAAATGAAGCTTTCTTAACAAAATAAATCTCACACATGCCAAATAGTTTTGGATAAACTTTTGATATTATTTAATATAATTTATACATATATTTTAATTTTCCTCAACCATTCAAACTAATCTACACTACCAATTTAATTAAGAAAAATGAGCTCGTGGGGTTTCTAATCAGTTTTAGACCACCTCAATGTCTTAACAATTATTAATAAAGGAGAGGGGATGAATATAAATAAAAATTAAATAAATATTAATCTTACTATGATACCCTCTTATATAAAAAAAATTTAGGACCCAACTCTCCCTCTTTTGTTTATACTGAGAACTTTAAAACTGCCCTTGTGAACTTGTGAAGAGGGCGATGAAGGAGAAAAGGCAAGTTTTGTGCTTTCAAGACCTGTCAGAGATTAAAACTCATTTAAATGACCTTTATATTACTAAAACACACCTTTATGGTATTTTCACTTAGAAGTGTCCTCAACTCTATACAAACCCATAAAACTACTTTTTTGATCAAAACCTGAGCTATTTTCACATATAGGCCATTGTTATGACTTAATTCTAACATTATTACATTAAAAACCCATTTTAAAACCTTTATAAGTGTAATTTTATGTATATTTCATCTTTATAATCTTAGAATCCCCTTAAAATCATCTCCAAGTGCAAAGAAAGTCAGTATAAAGGAGATGATCTCATGTAGAGTAACTATAATAGTTTTAGACCTCCTTTGACTTCAGATGACATCTTCCACATATGATTCAAATTTATATGAAATAAATTCACCTTGATAAGGCTTATATTAGCACAGTGCAAACCTAGGTTTCTCTAAAAACCTTAAACTTTGCTAAAATACCTTAATTTCATCAAACAAGACTAATAGGTTTCAAACCAAGTGATCAATTGAAATAAATTCACTTGATAGACCATATACCCTCTTAACATAGTATGACATACACCTGTGAACTACTGGATTACTCTGAAGGCATTATAAATCTTGCCTAAGACATTACCTTAAAAATTCTAACAAGGCTAACAAATCATCATTTGAAGACTACCAATGGCATGACAAGGCTGTGAATATAGATATATAAGCATGACAAATGAATTTTCAAATGATAAGGGTGATAGTTTTACCCATGAGGTCAAACTTGTCAATAGGCACATGTAAAGACATTAATAATGTCACAAATAAGGAGCATGTTAAAATTTCACACAAAACATAAGGGCAAAGGTCTCAAGTAATGAGGATGTTTAAATGTTGCACATTCCAACTAAAAATATCATAGGTATGTTTAAGAAATTATTAAACATAAGAGACAAGGCCTAGATAAAATAAGGATGTAATTCCTAACCTATCATGTAACAAAGTAATAACATTAAAGGAATATAGGACAAGTGAAAACTAGTCTATTTCACCCATATGTATCAATATCACATCATATAAAAGTACTATATCCATTTAGTATAATTTAATATATGATTAATTACCAAGACACTTGTAAGATATGTAGATTGACATACTAGAGATGTCTTAGAAATATATAATATGTTGATAACATAATTGTCGAATAAGATTTCCCCATCATAAGCATGGCCACTGGGTAAAATTGAATCCAACATCTAAGAATACATGTATAATATGTATGTCTTGCATCACCCTCATATACCTTGTGAAATTCATGTATGTATATAAAAAAATTATCTACCAAACATGTGATAATTATCATTTTTAAATAAGTAAACTGGTAACTCATGTCATGCTCAATTCCCATTTTTTATTTTGAAAATAGTTTGAATGTTTATATATTTTTGGGGATATTTTGACCTTTTTTTATTTTTGAAATTTTTAATGTGTTTTATGTTTTTGAAATTTTTAATTTTACAAATTTGAAAGAAACTAGAATATGATCCCATCAATGGGAGGAACATAGTGTGATTCTATATGATAGAGTTCAAAGGTGAATTTCTATGGATGAAAAGTGTTATATGTAGATGAATATAGATCTAAAAAAACATTTGGTCTTGTAATGTAATTGTCCTTATCATTGTTCATAGTATATTTTATAGTATGTATGACTCTAGAAGGTACAATATTTGGTGGATTCTATTATATAGTTGAAGAATGTCTCATTATCTATGATTTATATGGAACACAGTGAATTGTCTGAGGTATTAACTTGGGGTGCATTTCATAAGGTTTATATTTATTTTTATTTTGAGTAACTCTTTGATATGAAACTTGTTGTTTAGGATGGTGTACTATTTTCCTTTGAATTTCTTATTTATAAATATTTTATATTTGTGAAATAACTGACTCTGCATTATGATCATTACTAGGTGCACTAACTATCTTTGTATTATGCTCTCAAATAAGTGTCATAACCAACTATGGCAGTGGTGGGGGAGGAGGAGGAGGACTACCATTGACTTTAGAGGGTATTCATATAAAGTGACTAAAACTTTCACTACATGATTACAATTTATATATTTTAGATATGGATTCATTGTGGATAACATTACATGGATTTTTTTTTTATCTAAGAGAATCCTAATAACATATTAAAGGCTCATTTATTTTTTAATACTATAAATGGAGTAGCCATTTTTTTTAAACCAATGTGAAGAGGTAACATTATGTACCTAAGATTATTTTTTGTATGTCCATCTAATGATTTGACTACTTTTTATGTAACTTGTAAGCCTTATTATATTTACCCAAGAGTGTGAAGAAGTATCATTTTACATGTATTTTAACTTGACCCATTATCTATAATGACATTATGTATAGAGTATATATTTATTTAAGCTCAAATAAATAGTGTGTACATGTTTTAATAATCATTTCATCAAATGTGATCAAATTTTCCAATAAAAGTACCAATAATTCCATATATTAAGTTTTTATATGTCGAATGAGGAGGATGCACATTGTACACATGATGTACCTATAAATTGTCTATATGTTCTATAGTATCATGGTTTGGAATTGGCTTAATATATATATTTATCTTTACATTGTCATTTTTCTATTATCTAGCTTACTCTATGGGTGTGCTTAGCTCAATATTATTATCATTGATAAGATCTTGTATCTTATGCCTCAACCTAATTTTTTTTAGAATGTCTTTTGCATTTATGGTGGTTACAATATGTGTTACTATTTAATCCTCTACATTTCATCTTGGATATATAAACCTAAATGGTTGAGGGATAGATGTGATATTGTGCTCAACTAATTTATACAACATGACATGCTGAGGTTTTGTTAAATTTTAAAATTGTCTCCTTGCAGTGAAGCTGTCAATTAAAGATTTTTCATTGGTTATGATATTACATTTAATATTATTTTAAGGTCATTCTTACTTTCATGACATTTAACCTTGTAGCTTAGTTTTATTTTAAACCTATAATTTTAATTATATAGAGTATTTGGTGTGTACTTGAGTTTTTTCAAATCTATGAGCTTAAATTTTCACTTTTTGACTATTTGGCATAACTCATCAAAATATTATAGTTTTTTGAAAATTATAGACTCATGGAGTGGTGAAAGTAAACATTGTGTGAATATATATTGTAATTAATTATATACAATAAATTTGGTCATCTTAGCTGGCATAGTTTTGTATTGAATAACATATTCACTAATTGGCTCATTAGACCTTTGCTTAAGTTTAATAACTTTTACATAAGATAGTTTTTCACCAAAATTGATAGAAAAGTGTGATAGAAACTTATTTTACAAAGGGTTGAATTCTCTAATTTATTGGAGTGGAAGATCATAGAACCATTTCAAAGCATAGTATTTGAGGCTTCATGGAAAGAGTTTAGATTAAAAAAAAATCATTGTAAGAATAATCCAAGCATGTTGCATGTAACAATAAAATACATTTTTTAGGATCACCTTTATTTTCATAGAGTGGTAGCTTAGGAGCTATAAAACCTGCTAGTAATAGGCATGATGTTATTTCAAGTGGTAAAGGATTATGAAGAAAAGTATGAGAATACATTGAATGACTATATCTAGAGACATTGTTCTCTAGTTTCAACACCTTAGTATGTAATTTAGTAATAATATACGAGAGAGAGAGAGAGAGAGAGAGAGAGAGAGAGAGAGAGAGAGAGAGAGAGAGAGATGAATATGATATCTATGTATAAATAGGCATATGAATCTATTGAAATAATTTTTATGTTTTCATACTTAGTGATGATGTCACATATGTAACTAGGGATGTTGATATAATAATAGAAGCAATATTATAAATCAAAACACTTGAAGTTGAAGTTGAATCTTGAGTTGATTTTTTTCCATCTCTAGCAATGTATAGTAATTTGTCAATCTTATGTGGGTTGATGTTAATATATTCATGGAATTATTTATCATTAAATACATCCAATTATTATGTATTAGATTTATTAATTTTAATGCTAATTATAATTCCATCAATAGGTTACTTAGTATGTCTTATAGCATTTTGAATTACAATTATTCTTATTCCCAAGTGAGATTTGATTTTACAAAAAAATTATTTAATGATGTTTGTATCTTAAGGATATTATTTCAAAAATGTGAGTGGATTAAGGATTGAGATTGATCATTATCCTTTCTATCTTTTTAATTATATTTGAATTTGATTAATACACATATATAATCAATCCAAATAACTCCAATGAGATGTGGGTGAGTTGGTTAAGTTGCTTGTTTATTTCAATCCCCACCAATGTTTAAATCTCTGGAAAGGAATATGAGTCCAGTTGTGGACTTTGGTTGTATTCTTGATGATGCTAATAAATTACATAAGGATCTAGGCCCCTGATTGTGTCCCATATCTATCTACACTCTGGTCAAAAGCTATTGTCAATGTTAAAAATTGAATCCAAATAATACCTTGGAAAGTAACATAGAATGTGATAATAAACTTCAAATTTTTTAATCAAAATTCATTTTTTATTACCATTATTCTAGTGTGAAACCTTGAATTTGAAAATATGATTAAGTATGTAATTAATCAAGTTGTGTTTACTTTTTAGGCTCTTAAATATATTGATCCCAGTCATAAATAGTGAACAAGGCCCAAAGGTCACTAGCTACAAAGGCTTTCACTATCCCATAACTATATTATCCTATCTTTAGTATATGTTGAGAATAAATTTTTATGGCTAACCACTTACCTGTGCACTATAAAAAATAAATGGTTAAAGGCTTCCTATGGCTAAAAAACAAAACATAGGCATTTATAATATACCATGAGGTACGTGTAAACTAAAATTTGTATATAATGTTCTCTTATGGCTTGAGTATTGGAGTAGTACCCATAACACCATGACTCAAGTAAAATTTAATATCACTTACCAAAAATTACAAGTCTTCGAAGCTTCACAACTACCAAAAAATAAAGGAAACAAAGAAAAAAATTTAAAAGTGAACAAGGATTTTTATGTAAGAAAAATAAGGAATTCAATATGAAAATCCAAAGTCAAAGATAATTTCTCTTTATTTTTTAAAAATCATGAATTCAACTTAAACCCTAGAACAAAAATCAAAAATAAAAATTAATTTTCAAAATAATTGTATTGTTCACCAATATGTTTTACCTTATTTTTAATTTTTAATTAAAATGTTTATTTAATAGGTGTGAAATTTGAAAGAGATTAGAATGATAAGGATGTATAATTGTTAAAAAAAATTGATTTATAAATTACTAAATATGGAATACATTATTTTTATAAAACACTAAGATTAAATGTACTTAGATTAAATATAAATTTTCTATTGACTCTTTCAGATGTCTAGTAATATGAACCAATAGAATACAAGACTATGAATGTACGTAACCAATAGTAAATTATGAAACTAATTATGTATATGACCACACTCCCTAGACAAAAACATAGGCTATACATTTTCATTGACCATAGACATGTCCACTTTAACTGTGACAAAATTGTACCTATTTCACCTTTTATGCTTATGTCTACTAAGTGAGATGAGATAGTTAGGTTTTTTTACCGCATAAAAGTCATTAGTTTTATATTATTTGATTTATAAACCCTAGGGGTATTCATGAGAGCTAAACCCTGAAAAAATAGAGTGTGATGGGATGAGTTGACCCCAATCACCCCCTTGATAATTGACTATTGCCTACATATCCAAATACTCTAAAGACGGAATCAAACCACATGTAGTTCTCCCACCTAGAGTGATTATGTGATTTTTATAATTAACTATATATATGTAATTAGAAATGTGGCTTTGATACTTGAAATTAATAGCTTCTAGACTTATTTTAAATTATTTAGATTTGAATTATGGCTAGTTCTTATGAATGATCTTGAATCTTGAAGGAATATGGCATATTTTCTCAATGTATAATAACATATAAGTTCTCAACAGATAGTTATAAGATAAAAATAATGATTGAATTTTGATTTATATTTATAGAGAAATTTTTTGATAATATCCTCTAGTCGACCTTACAAAATGTGTGGGAAGACCCAACAAAATATTTTAGATTTTTAAGTTAGTTTTTTGGTGTAGGGACAAGTTCACTCTAGATAAATAGGTTTATGTCATTGAACCTATCTACATAGCATGGACCTATCCTAGAGAATCATGGATAACTATCCTAAGATGTGAAGTAGTCTAATATTGATATAGTGAGGTTTGAGCATTGACATGGAAATTATGTCTAGTATAAATGAAAAATTGAGGGACAAAGCTAGCATATAGATAAATGTATTATAGGAATGGTGAATAAGATTCATGTATTTGGGTGAAATTTAGAGGTATATCAAAAAATATTTCAAGACTTATGAGGAAATTAGGGATTCAGATTGCATTTAAACCCCATAACACATTTATAAATTCTTTAAATATTTCCAAAGAACCTTGTTTTAAAAAAGGCATTTACATTATTCCCTATTTATACAGAGTTCCTCACATTGGATAAAGTGTAAAGTCACTAAAATCTAGACTAAAAGATCATACAAAAGACATTAATTACACTAGAATTCATAATTTTGATCTTTATAAACATTCTAAACTTATGAAGCACCATATTTGTATATACCAAGGAAATATTTTAGTTAATGAGGAAGAATTTTTGAAAAGGAAGGTGTGGGAGGCCATTTAGATTTTAAAAAGACCAATAAACCTCAATAAAGATAAAATTTTGGACATTGGGGGATCGTGGAGACCTATTATTAATCAATTAAAATATCAAGAAAATATATGGGGAGATAACACATGTTGGTATTACCTTTTATTTCTACTTATAATTCATTTTCAGGTTATTTATCCTTGAGGGATCCAACCACTCCATTGGGAATATTTATTGTCTTATTTAATTATTTATAGAGGTGGTCATGGCTTAAATGTTTCAATAAACTCATCTTATTCTTTCATCCATGAAGATGGACACACATCTAGTTTCTAAAATGTTGATTCTTAATGATTGTGACATGATGAATCCAAAAATATCCTTTTCAAAGACTCATCATCATGGAAATATGCATAAAATTATGTAATTCATGTGGTTTATTTTTTGTCAATAATTAAAATTTTAAGTAACTATGACCATATTTAGGTATCTATAGCATTTAACAACACATTAGTCAATATGGAACAAGGAGCATCAAGATTAAGTAAGAGGTTTCTAGACTACAGAACACAAAATAATGAATGATAATCCATTCTAGTGGAGTGAGTCCACTGGAATAAGCACCAATACATAACCATTTTGGATCAAATATATTTGAGTGGCATAAATATAAGATATTTTTAAAATTATGCCATTTAATATGAGTAAATATGGCTATTACTTATATAAAGTTATTACACACCTTATGAATCCCACATTAATGAATTGTAATCACATAGTGGTTTTTGAACTCTTTAAAATCCCACCTTGCCTCATTATTCAATATATATAGTTTTAGGGTTGACAGCTTTATGCTACCAAGTTTTTGATGCATTGTTACTTAGAGTTTGTTGCTAAGTTATCTTGTATTAGACTTTGGTAATATTGTGAAGGAACATGGTTATTCATGTAATATGTGAACTTAAATGAAGAAAGATTAATATTACTATCAAAATTCATGAATTTATGTGTTGGTATTAATTTAGCTTAAGTAAAATAAATATTTGTTTATTGCAATATAATTATGTTCACTTAGTTTGGTTATGTCTATTATGTGAACCATGTTATAGTTACATATGTAAGGGAATATTGAGTATTGGTTAGTTCCCATCTGAAGATATCTAGTGAATGTCTTCTCTACATGAATGACACAACTGAGACTCGATGTAGCCTGCCTCTCTCTCTCTCTCTCTCTCTCTCTCTCTCTCTCTCTCTCTCTCTCTCTCTCTCTCTCTCTCTCTCTCTCTCTCTCTCTCTCTCTCTCTCTCTCTCTCTCTCTCTCTCTCTCTCTCTCTCTCTCTCTCTCTCTCTCTCTCTCTCTCTCTCTCTCTCTTCTCTCTCTCTCTCTCTCTCTCTCTCTCTCTACACCCCAAGTGAGTGTGTTATTCGTTAGTGTGATATACCAACATAACAAAGTGTTTAATGTTTGGGTAAGAATCAATGACATAAAACTACTAAAATTATTAAAAAAAACCCAATAATGGGATCATTGGTAAGTAGAAACATAAGTAAATATATTCAAAATTATAAAAATTTAAAAAATTATGTACATTCTAAAAATTGAAAAATTAGGACCTAAGCATAACATGGATTTTCTAGTTATTGATATTGATTTATGTTATTTATCACATGTTTGATAGATTACATATTTTTTTCATACACACATGCATTTCATGGTATATATGAGTGTGATGCAAGGCATTTAGGCTATACACAATTCATGTATGTATAGATTTAAGACATTATTATACCCAAGGGCCATGTTAATAATAGGGGTATCCTATTATATAAGTTACATATTTATATGACATTTCAATTTATCATGGTGATCTACATTTATTAATTACACATGACTTTCTCCTAATTAATTTATTTATAGTTTTACATTTCATAGATATTGTTTTTTTGTTTTTTTGTGGCATTGACATAGATTGATGGTGTAGATTAACCTTACTTGTTATATGTTTAATTAATGTTATTTCATTTCATATAGGCTAATTAATGGATTATGTTTTGTGTGTATCTTACTTTCATATGTGAATTTTCTTGATTGGGTGTGTTATTTCATGACTATTTCTTTGTATAGCCCTTACCTTGTTCTTTGATATTAATTATTCATAGTTTAACATTTATTGATTATTATGTGTAGATTTTTCTTTGTGTGAAATTAAGTGTTATTTTGTTTTTTATGTGTTCATCATGGCCATAAAAGTGTGCTATTATGCATAGATACATATAGGACTAACTAGTGAGCTTTCAGTGTCATGAACCATATCACTCACCTTTTTTCTTATGTATGGTGCCATGATCTATACCATGCACTTTTATATGTAGGTTATTAATTAATACTTATATCTATGATGATTACTAATGTGTGACTAATTTATGTCTCTCTCTTGATACGATACTTTTATTCCTTAGTATACATGTTTCATATATACTATGATGATTTGTTATACTTTGATGACATATTCTCTAGATGTTAGCACATATTTTACAAACGTACATATTTATATATAACATGATGTGTTTGAATCTTTTATTTTGAGATGAGTAATTCATAGGCTACATTTCTCACCTAAATATAGGTCCGTATTAGTGGGCTTGTCATAGAAATTCAAGCTTACAACATAGATAATTCATATTTTGGGACAAATTACATGATTTGGAGGGTATATATAAGGTTAGAATATTAGTTTAGTTCAGATTATGAGACAAATATTTATAGATTGAGAGAAATTTTAGGGGCATATGAAATGCATATGTATACATTTATCAAGTACATGAGTAACATATTTTTAGATATATCAATTTTTGGACATAATGGAATTTATATTATATGACATCATATATCAAATTGGTATAGTTGGATCAGATTGGGGGCATGAACATTATTCATGTACACACTTTTGTAGTTTTTTTCTATTTTCAAGTCGATACTAAAGGTAATAAACGTAACATTTTGAATCTATAATTTCATATAAAATGGTTTATTATGTCTACTTATGAACCTATTATTGGGTTCCATCCTTCCATATTAAGGTTCAAGATTAGTTAAATGAGTAATGTGGTTGAGGTTATATGTCGCTCAAAAACCTAATGCTACTCCTTATTCATGAAGGTTTGGTAATGTATCTTCAGAATACACATATTGAACAAAGGTGCTTTCCATAGGGAAAAATCAACCCATGAAATTATCCATTGGGACAAAATCACCATAATCTCAAAAAAATCATAAGGTAACATAATTCACCCACTTATAGGTGTATTCCTTCCTTGTTCTTCAAATTGTAAATATTTTATTGATCTAATTTATTTCAAATTTCATATCATATATTGAAATTGATTGTTTCATGTTTCATGTTTAATTTTATGTTTCCATGGAGAAACTTGTACACTTGAAGCATTCTCCCATATACAAAGTGTGTTTACACACTAAGGTACATGATCTTTATTATTTTTCTCTAGTATTTTTAATATTATAATAAAAGGGGGGAATTTTTAAACATCCAAATATAGTATTAGATAATTTAAAATGTTAGTCTTGACCTATTATATTCATATAAAAATGAAAAATTGGTAACTTGAGTGTGGCTTATGAATCCCAATCCATAAATCCCTCCTGCTTGCTCTCATGACCCTCACAGGCTTATTTTCATTAATTTCCAGTCATCCATAGCTTTCTAAACTTGACCCCAGCTGATTTAGGACCCTCTTTTCATGACCAATCCACCCCCACAAGTCCCATATACCTAGTAAAATAACATCACACTAGTATTATAATTCTAATTCCACTCCTATCTATTTTTGATGCTATTGTCCAAGTCCATTATTTGACCCCAATGGTCAATTCCTTCTATTTTCCCGTCCTTATCCTTATCAGCCTAACATGAAAAAATTAAATCCATGACCAATATATCCCTATAAAATGATATTAAAATATCATTTATAAATATGTTAGAAAATATCATAAAGCAAGCAAGAAGACAAGCAATACTACTCAAACACATTTCCCTATTCTTTGCATACAACCATCTAATACTATTTACAGCTTATTCAAATCCTTACACCAGTCCCTAGTCATCTTAATCATACCCAATTTATCATTTCCTTACATTATCATATCACAATTTCACTAAGAAATTTCAAAGGGAAAACTACATATGGCTTGATCCCTCTTCAGAGTATTGGTATGTAGGTAGCGCACCTGCACAAGGGGTGTGGATCTACATCCAATGAATATTACACACACTAACCCCCCTTCTTGTTTGAAATTGGTCAAATTATAATTAAAAATAGTGTTTAATACAAAATATACTTTACAAGGATCTCTATATACTTCACCCTATCGAAACTTCAAAGATAGGGTCACACAAACCTATCGAACAAAACCCAAAAAGCTCAGATCCTCAGGACAACAATGTTAGACAAGAACTACAACACTGTTGCCACTCCTATACACTTTTTATGCTCCTATACAATCAAAAAATTAAATTTATAATCTTGTTTTTGATAGTGTCCTAGGCCTATATAGTGAATATCAGATCTTGTCTCAATCAGATCAACATAGTTTAAGCTAAGTCTTATTTTCTCCCTCTTATTACTATTTTTAGAAAATCTCTAATTATCAATAAATTTCATAAATTAGTAGCTTATTTTCCACATATTATTTACTAATTTATTAATCTAAACCCTTTAACTAAATTAGGAATAAACACAAATTATTCCAATTTTTTTTAAATAACCTATCCTTACCTTAAATGAATTTTGTGTACACATATGGCTCTTTCACACTCTTATCTCCTACTTGCTTTCCTTATATGAGCTTGGCATTCTAAATTTACTATAATTTACAGACATGAATTATTTAGTATGTGAATAATCTATTTATTATCATTATCATTATATCTCTTTATCATCATATCACTATTCCTATCTTATTGGACACCCCTGACAATACTCAAATGGCTCCAAATTTTTGAAACCATCGACCTCCCCCAAATTTGTTTGCACAATAAGAAATGATATTTTTTTAATTTTAAATCATCCTTATTATTTGGACCATATGTTCAACATGTTTTTGGAATGATAAGTTACTTAAATTTTCATTTAATTATACACAATAGGTGTAATATTGTTCCCTATCTCACATATATCAATCAATTACTAAGTAAACATATTTTATCACTTGTACATTAAGAGGGACTACCCTAAATATATAAAATATTAAATTAGTAATAATAATAATTCCCTATCCAATTTTGAATCACTTAATTCAAGTCAATTTTTTTATTTTCAAGTGTTTAAATCTAGATCATAGGTTACATCCAAACTAAAGGAGCACCATTGCACACATACACCTCACCAGGAGAACTATAGGTAATTTTTTCCCTCTTCAAAGTATTGTAAATGTATCCATTACTTATCCACTTATTGGTGGGTGTTTGTGTTCATATAAACTCATATTTATTCCCATTTTTAGGCCCAAACCTAGTGTTTTAAGTGTATCTATGGTTTTGAAGTGAAGGAGACCTATTTTTTGGACTTATGCACATAGTGAACTTATCATAACACACACAAAGATGGTTTTAAAAAATTATAATGGTATATGTTAGAATAACAGGGCATGGGTTTTTATAACTTATTTTTGAATCTATAGATTCCTTCATCTAGAGTAGATGTCTAGTTTATAGTGGACTCATCTAAGCAGGTCCAAAAAACTAGTTTCCAAAGCTAAGAGAATTTAGATCCTTTTTTCAGTCTTCTCTACCACCTATAGATGATATTAGAACATAACATATTAAAAATAATATAAGCACCATAATCCTATTATTACTTTCCATATATAGTAAATTTTAATTGAATTTATTCTTGTAGCATTTATATTTTCTTAATTTAGACACATCCTAAATAATACAATTATTATAGGTTTTATGATATTTTAGGTTCATGAATATAAAATAAGGTAAAACAAAAACAAATATAATATTAAAATAAAATACATTCTATGGCTTGAAAAATCATGGGGATAGTTATAGGACTCTTCTATGTAACCATAAGAACTTATGATGCATCTCTAACCCACATGGTTTGCATGCAAAGATTACACAAAGTTTACTCTTTATCCACTTATGAATGAAAATTTTATCTTAAGGAAAACATTTAGTGGAATGAAAGTTTTGAGTGTTATGTCTGTTATATATTTCAAAAATGTATATCTTGCATTTTTACATCAAACCAAACATGAGCATAAATTTGGTTTGTTGAGTAGGTGCACGGTTTAAAAGTTGTGCATTCTATTGAACAACTTTGGACTCATTTTATAGATTTTGGATGCAATATTAAAGTCACATCCAATTACTCATCAATTTCAATGGGTTTACTATAACTTTGTTATGGTTAGATGACTCTCACCAAAAACTTTAAAATCTCATGGTACATCTTTACCCATCTCAATTTACGTGTAATACCTACACAAAGTTGGCACTATTTCTTCTTAAAAATGATAAGTTTAGCTTAAGTGATGTGTCTGAAAGCATGAAAGTTTAGAGTGTGGGGGATTAAAATGAGTGGAAAATCTTTATCTTATGTTTATACACCATAATATACATGGTTGTAAATTCAAACCATCAATTGGGTTCCTAATTCAAAAGTCATGCATTCTATGAAGAAACTTTTTACTCATTTTGTAAGTTTTTGCTGTGAGATAAAACAAGCTACCTTTTCTCTTCAATTTTATTGGATTCATTAAATATTTGGGATGGTTATAGGTATCTCATCTAAAACCATAGGAACATATGGGTCATCTCTATCCCTCTTGGTTTATGTGAAACAACTTTGCAAATCGTAGACTCATTTTCCCCATAAGAATAAAATGTTTCTTATAAGGAATGCATTTGACAACATGCAAGTTTATGAAAGAGCATCTAAGGGTTTGTGAATTATTAAAGCAACCAAAAATATGTTAGATTAGTTTTTTTATGTCCATGGCCTTATTATTGTATGATTTTAAACCTCACAGAATTATGTTTTAAAAATATTCCTTTGTTTCAAACAATTTAGATATATTTCATATGCTTAAGTCAAACTACATTGACTCTTAAGTCAAAAAAAAATTGACATTATTATTATTCAACACAAAGAAAAACTAGTAGGAGAGACTTATTTAAATGATATAATATGAATATAATGACTTGTGTGTTAATTTTTAGATCATTTTGAGAAATAAAGATAATATACAAAGGTTATAACATTTATCACTTGACTTAGAATATCATTTGAGCATCTAGGAGCTAGTACAATTGATTCTTCAATGTAGGAGCACATGGGTGGTATATATTTATATAAGTAATCAAATATTAATTTTTGATCCTATATGTTTATTTTTTTATTGTCTTGAGGTCTTGTATTATCATACAATAGTTACATGTGATTATCTTTTTTTTTATGACGTGTAAGGAGTTGTTGCCAATAGACTAGAATTTAATCTCAAATTTTATGGAAACTAAAAGCCACAAAACTCTTTTGCATATTTTTGATATCAAATAATATAAAGAGACACCCCATGAAACTATGGATGTTATAAGAGTATTCATATTTCCAAGAGAATTTAGTTTTTTGGAAGGAAGTAAGCTAATGAAAAGGGAGGGAGACTAGAATATAATGGATAGTGGATTTTAGTCCATAAGGGACTTTTAGAGATTCTAAATATTCTTAAATTATTTTAATAATCCTATCAATTAAAGTGTGCGTGTGTGTGTGTGTGTGTGTGTGTGTGTGTGTGTGTGAACAATAATTTGCATTCAATTTTAATGGTTTAAATATGAATTCAATGAATATGTGTGTTGTGTGTCAAGTAGGAGTAGTGTGATAAAGTGTGGCCATGAGAGATTGATTATCTAAGCAACATAGAGATAAATTTAGTCCTTAAATGGACCCCTTATTTATTATTTCATAAATTGGTATCATATCAAGGTATTTCCTTTATAGGTTGATTTTGAGAGGCTCTTATATGAGTTAGTTTCAGGTTGTGAAAAATAAGATTTCATAGTGGTGAGGATGAGTTTGTTGTAGGTGTGAGATAATTCCTAAAAGTGTTCAAGAAATTTGTGAAAATGTTTTTTTATTATATTATAGGTTGTGAAATATAATCATGTTGGCTAATAAGAGATGGAACATAAAGGAGGAAGAGAAAAAGAGGTACATGACTTGACATAGATGGTGAAGGAATTCCAAGTAAGATTGGAAATGATGGAATATGCAAAAAGTGGAGACATTGAAACTATGAGTGAAGAGGATGAATAACATATGATGATGAGTTTTTTGTCCCTAAAATAAAGGTTTTATGATTTGGATGCATACCAAGAAAGTGAAGGAATATATTCCAACCAAGAAAAGAGACCAACAAATGTCATTGTGAAGGAAAAAGGTAAGCCCACTAGTAAAGAGAGCCAAAATGAGTTCATGAAATGGATAGTGGAGTTATAAATGTATTTTAAATATGATAGAATTGATTATATCATGAAGGTAAAGGTTTCAATTAAGACCCCATTAATGGTTTGATGTTATTATTGAAGACATCGAGGTGTGCCAATAAAATAGATTAGATGCCCACACCTCCTATTTTTTTCAAACTAAATTTTGATGGAGGAGCTAAGGGAAATCTTGGGCCTAAAATTAATATCTCATTATGGGATTGTGATTTATCATTAAAGTTAATTCCAAAGTGATTATTTAAGTTATAAAGAATTAGAAAGTAGGATCCTATAATATCAAAACATTCTTAACTATGGTTGGGGATTGTTGGACAATTTGCATTTTTGGGAATTATCCCATTGCTTCTAAGAATAAAAATCCAAAATAGATATGTTGGCTAATAAAATAATAATATATATTATGAAATAATCATGATTAGTGATTGGGGAAGTTAAGACACTTGAAAATATAACACAAGTTTGGGGAAAATGGGAGGCATTCCACCTCATGATGGACATAACACCCATAATTAGATTGAATTATCTTTGGGAGGCCCACATAACCTATTTATCACTCTTCCATCATCATTTTATTAAATTCAATTGTGTTGAATGGTAAAATTTATGAAAATTTATTCTTTCCTTCTCACCTATGTCCTCAATGTCTCACCCTGCTCAATTTTGTTACTCTCCACCCTCATGGATCCTATGCTTCAATTCACGCTCAGTGAACCCCTACTATGGGTAGAGGTGACTAATATGTAAGTTTAATTTATATGACATGTATATTACTCATGACTTAAATTTATTTTCATCATTTAATCTGGTAATGTCATGCAGGCAATCAAAAAAGTTATTGGCTAGGTTGTGTTGGACATAATTTATAGGGTAAAGGTAAACTCTCTACTAACATCAAATTTCATTAGTAATTTCTTACTTTTCTCAGAATTTAATTAGTATACATTGGTATTTACTACTTTAAATATTCATATAACATTTAGGGATGGTTTTGAGGATGCAATAGAGGCTTTTATTTGTGATTGTTAGCACTCACTCCCCTTCTTTGCTCATAATGAGTTAGGGTCGGTTCCTATGTGGAAATTTTATGAGATATAAGATAGGTTTTGTATGGTTATGAATCATTTTGATAATGTGTAGTCATGTATAAACAAACCTATCCCACATTGATGTTTCATTCTTGAGCTAGAACTAGATGAAATTTGTGCACCCATGTCTTTGGTGGAGGTAGTGTCAATTTGGATATATTCATCAAGGGTTGTTACATCATTAAAATTCCTTCTCAATATTTTTGGGGGACAAATTCAATATGTTTCTCCTCTAATATTATAATTCAACTATCAAACTCCCTATAGGGTAGTTATGGAACAAATAAGGGCCCATTTGGATGGCTGAAATGTTTCTCCAAGTATGGGAGGGGTCATTCTAAAATGTAAAGTTGGCAGGCCAAGGAATCATCATTAGAAGATGATTCCCCTAAATGAAAGAGTCATTAAACATTCACCAAGTGTAAATTTTTTTGAGGAAAACTAACCAAGGGAAAGACATGGAAAAAAGGGATTTTCTCCTTCTTGAGTGGTGGTTGGTGGCTCGACCACTGTTGGTGGTGGTAACATTGGTGAAGTCACAAAAAGTATTTATATGGGGCATATTCCTTTATTTTTTTAATTTTTTCCACCCCTTATGGATTTTTTGGTTATATTTTTATTCTAATGTTCCTTTGTGGCATGTTGTTTTCTTCACGACTCCTTCCCTATAAGGTTTTTTCTTGAGGGTGTTTACCCATTTTCTAATCTTATTTGTATAATTTAATAAATGGTAGAGGACCCCCCAACCCTCATCATCTATCAAAAAAATATTTAAATTAAGATATTATGTGGTGTTAAAACTTATTATTGGAGAATTATCCGAGGAGATAAGGAAAAGGAAAGAAGAAGGTAAGGAACTAAGAACTTATGGTTTCTAAGATTATATGTCATGTTATCCAACCAATAATTTAAGTAGATTGGAGTAATAAGCTTCATGTCTTAAGGATTGAGAGAGAAGAGAATAAAAATATTTCCATGAAATGAAATAGGAGAGGGAAGTTTTAATGTGAGCAGTTCAAGTCTATTTTGAGAAGTATCAAGGAGAAGGATATGAATGAGGAGAAGGAATTTGTCTTGAAATAAAACAAGAAATTAAGGTTTCCATATGATAATCCTTATTCTAATTTCAAAACCAGCAATGAGGAGGAAATTTTTTAGAATCCCAAATCTGATTTTCAAAAAAGCAAGGAGAAAGAGGTTTATGTGTAGCCCATAGAGGAAGGAATCCACATGAAATAGGATATGAAGGTAAAATTTGTTGAACTAGAATAAGGAGACCCATTTTTTATTATGATAAGGAGTTTTTGGTATCCCATACGTAGGAAGGTTCAAAATTTTCCTAGGTGAATGAAAACAATGCATGTCTATTATATTTTTGAGGGAAGAATGGTTGACGATAACCAAAGGAAGATACCATGTTTCCTTGAAGGAAATAATAGAGGTGAATGAATAAGTCATCCACTAGGATTTTTAGCTTTTCATGAATAAAATGATAGATATGGTTGATTTGAAAGTCAATGCACATAAGGAGAGTATGGTTGAATACTAGACATGCAAAGGAGAAGAAAATAGAAATAATAGTGAGGAGAGAATAATCATAGAGGCTATGAAAATGGGCCTTTGGAATCTCATCATGAGAGTGAAATTTTTTATGTTAAAATGTGAGAAACAAATAAGAGTTGTAAAACATTTCCTTGTGGCATAATGATGAGGTTGAAGAAGAAATTATGAGAAAATTTGATTCCCTTAATATGTTTGTTTAACATTTAGGTCCAGTAAAGAAGAGGATAGAGATGGTGGACATGTTTCTACCTAGAGGAATGAAGGATGAAATTTTTATTACATATGTGGAATTATTCCACATATGTATCTAATAAGATGCTCTTATGAGTCAAGATATGCATTTTTTTCATATGGTAAAGGGTATTACAATGCTATTTGCATGTGACATAGAATTGGATAAAGAAGGAGAATGTAATAAATTTGGAGTTGATGCAAAGAAGATGAGTAAATAAGAGGAAGAGGATTTGTCACAAGAAAATGAGTACTATTCTAAGGAGAAATCAAAGTGATATAAGCTCTAATAATCCCATGTTTGATGAAAATAAAGGTAATATAAGTCAAGATGAATAAAATCAAGAGTTGATTATTATATCAATCGATGAAGTTATGAAGATGGAGGAAACACTTATAGGAACCATTAATTATCATGTTTATAAACTAATTTGGGAATTTATTTAATGTGTAGGCATGGACATGGATAGAAAGGAGGCATTAAAAAAGCCCTTCCGAGATCAATAGTTGAAACTATAAGTGAAAAATCATTCACTCAATAAATAAAGTGAGGAACAATTTATTTGTATATCAGCCAAAACATGTGAAGAATGTAAGGAATAACAATCATATTTTAAGACTCTTATAAATGAAGAAGCCACAAATAAGATGATGGTGGAAAATAAGAGATGGTATCCATAAGATATGATGAGATACACATAGTGAAGAGTGATAGAAGGAATAATCTAATAATAGGTTGGATAATGAGTAAACAAAACCAAGAATTCTTTATGAAGAGGTGTTTGGTCAGGGATGGGTTTAAACCCACAAAAGAAACTAAAATACAAGAAAAATCACCTTGGTGGAGGTGGTCAGATGAAGATGGATTTCAACACACATGTATCTTGAGATAAAATGTGATAATCCTTTTCCAAAGGAGAATGGAATATGGTGGGTCTAATCCCACAATAAGAGGAGTAAGGAAAAATAAGAAGAAGAGGAAAAAATTGACACTAACAAGATGGATTTATAGAGGGAAGAGAAAGAGTGGCAATCATTTTAAGTACTTAGTGTGTTGGAAGGGAACTCCATGGCCATTATGCTTTGTGCAAAGAGTGGTTCTACTACTTATTCCATCTATGTGAGTAGATGCTCACATTTAAAAAACATCAAGTTTGTGATGAAAGAGAAACCAAAGGTTTGTGTAATATTGCTTCAGCCAAAAATATATTAGATTAGGTTTGTGTTTTGTGTTATGTTTGTGTCCTTGTTTGTGTAATATTGTGAACCTCTAATAATGATGTTGTATAAATATTCTTTTTCCATGAAATAGTGCAAATATATTTCATATTATTCTATCAATATGTGTTGATTATTAAGTAATAGACATTTGATTAGATGATTCTTAAATGCAAATAAAAACTAGTATGATAGACTTCTTGAGATCCTAGCACATGAATAACATTACTAGTGTATTCTACCAACAAACTTTGGACTAATTTTGAAATTTTTGGTTGTGAGATAAAACGTGCTACCATTTTTTCCTCATCAAGAGTGGAATAAAATCCTCTATGGGATGCATAGAATATTCACAATGTAATTGTGAAATATTACAATTCATCTCAACCTATCCTAGTTTGCAAAAAAATATCTACAAAATATTATTATATATTTTTACTTAGGAGTGTTAGGCTTCTCTTAATAAACACATCCATTGCATATAGGTTTCAATATTTATAATGGCCTACTTTTTCTCCCTAATGTAATTTTTGTCTATGAGAGAAAAAAATTTGCCATTTTTTCATCATTATAAGTGGAAGAGAATCCTCTAGTTGATACATATATAACTCACACATGTAAATTTAATAACTTATAATTTATCTCTACCTATCTTGGTTTGTAAAAACTTGCATGCCAAAGTTCACTATCGATTTTGCCTTAAGACTACTAAGCTTATCTTAAGTAATGTGTCCAATCGCATGCAATTTATGAGTATTGATAGTGTTTTAGGTCTAAAATATGGTTAATTTTTTGTTTATATTCCAATCCACACATGACTTCAAAGTTGTTTTATCGATTGGTTGCACCTTTTAGAAGTTTCATGTTATACTAGCCAACTTTTTATCCCTAAAGAAATTTTTGGCTAGGAGATGAAACATGCTACCATTTTTTCATAAAAATATGTGGAATATAATCCTATAGGGGATGTATATCTTACTTTCACACATAACCACATTATTTTATGGTTTGTATCTACCTATCTATGTTTGTGAAAAATTGCATGCTAAAGTTTAATGCAAAATTTTCCTTATGACTATCAGGTTTCTCTTAAGAAATACTTTTAGCCACATGCAAGTTAGGAGATTTATAGGTGTTAGGGGTTTGAATTAATGTTTTTTTTTATATTCCCATTTGAATGCAACCATAAAATTGGATCACTAATTGGGAATACTATTTATAAGTTACATGTTTTCATGACCATTATTGCTCTATAAAGCAAGGTTTGGTTGCATGAGAAAATGTGTCACCATTTGTTCCTCATTATGAGTAGAAGAAAACCCATTAAGGGATATGAATAGGACTCACACATGAAACCATGAAAACTTACAATTTGTCTATACCTATCTCATTATATAAAAAACATATGCTAACCATTAGGCTTCTCTTAAGAAATGCATCTATCTTCATGGAGGTTGCAAGATTAAATGGCATTGAGAATATGAAAAGTTTATTCTTGAATTTATACACCCATCTACACATGGTGAAAATTATGTTTGTTGATTGGATGCACCAGTCACAAAGAACTTATCTCATTAAATTTCATGTAAAAAACATTTTTTTTGTATCTTCTTTTCTTTTTACATATCCGTACACAACTTAAAATTGCATTGACTTATAACATTACTTTGATTAAATTTTAATGCACTAGGGACAAAAACCTAAGCCATCATGCATGACCCTACAACCCAATGATGTCAATAAATACTTTCATACAATATAGAAGGTGAAATGAGAAAGGATGGATAATGTTGGTTTTGAAGATACATGTCACAAAGAGCATCAAAAAATTCTCAAGTTGATCCAATTATGCCATATTTTTTTCATTTCTTAAACATACTGGATATACAATAATCATAGCCAATGAGTTGGGGGTGAGTTGGTTGGGTCATTTGGATGTATTTAAGCCTACCAAGGTTTAATTATCATTGAGGTGTGTGAGGATGGTTATGGCCATGAATATCAGATATAATTTTAGTGGATCATATTTGATCATTGGTGGTTGGTGCCAGTGGTCAGCGATGGTTCCCATAGA
The DNA here is from genome assembly GCA_037957365.1 of Torreya grandis. Lineage (NCBI taxonomy): Eukaryota > Viridiplantae > Streptophyta > Pinopsida > Cupressales > Taxaceae > Torreya > Torreya grandis. Next base: position 1,662,818 of record JARHVA010000982.1, on the reverse strand, counting down.
GTGTGTGGGTGGGTCCCATAGTAGAGGAAGTAATTTTGATTGTTGATAATGCTTGATGGTTGGTGAGGCTTTTGGTTTGTGTTTAATAGCATTCTATCAAGGTAGTATGGTCATTAATGGAATTCTCTTAGGGATTCAAGGGACCTGATTGTGTCCTAGACTAGTTGTTTCTCCAATGATTAAAAGTGGTTTTTAGTTCCTAGCTCTGGTCAAAAGTGATTATGAATCCAAATTATATTTATAAGAATCATTAAATTTAAACACTAGTTACCTAATCATTGGAACAACCATGTTATGCAAATTTCTTCATTTAATAACAATTTTTAGACACCTAAATTACATTTAGTGTTGAAATGCATAAAACCTATTAATTATTCTTCTTAATATAATTCATGACATCTCCATCTAAATTCAAACAATTGAATAAATAAAATTAATAAATTGTGCACACTTTTAAATCCTTATTTAAATATTAAATCTAGATTTTACACGTCACCCAATATCTTCCTCCTTTATCTCACTCACATTTTGACTCATCTCAATCAAACCCACAACTTCCTGAACCTCTTATGAGTCATCCCTTGAGTTGTCAAATAGTTTGAATCATTTTTGGTGACTCAATTAACCATTTCCATATTTCTCTCAACCATTTTAAATGGTCATCATCCTCATGGATCAAAACACATTAACCACCATAGATTATTTGGATCATTTAAAATATATAAATAATCCTCCATCATTGGATTTTTCTTCCAAATCATCCTAACTTATGCTAACGAAGTGATACCAAAATCACAAGTGAATCTAAAGTGAATCAAAGCAACCAAAGAGTATTTTTCACTACAACACTACCCATTTTACCTTGTATTTGAAGAGTGAGTAACCATATTTTAAAGAGAGCTAATAAAATCTACATCGTAATGGAAGAAGATTTTACAACCAATGTATAAGTTTGTGTTTGTTTCTTTTATTCGTATTTGTAGCTTAGTTTGAGATAGTTTATATTAATATTTATTAGTTTAATTTACATTTATAGATTTTCTTCAGTACATTTTGGCATGCTTGGTGGGACTGTGATTTGGGTTTGCCTATCATTTCACCATGTGCATCATATTCTTGCTAAATCTAAATCTAGAGAATAACACCCTCAATTGCTTCACCATATTTTTGAACACATAAGAGATTATAACATGAGACTGAATCTTAAGAAATGTGTCTTTGGTGTGACATCAAGAAAGTTGTTAGGTTTCATTATTTCACAATGTGGCATAAAATTTGATCCCTCTAGAGTTTTAGCTATCATGGATATGCTTCCACCTAAGAATATTAAATAACTTAGAAGTCTAGAAGGAAAAATTCAAGCAATCAAGTGATTTATATCCTAACTTATAGACATTTGTCACCCTTTCACATTTTTTCTGAAGAAAGACATGCCTTTTACTTGGAAGGAGTATTGTGAAAAATAATTTGATTGTATTAAACATTATCTTTCCAACCCACCAGTACTAATGCCATCTATTGCTAGTAAATATTTGTTGTTATACATTTATGCTACTCAGTTTACATTGGGGCATTATCAACATAGCATGATGATAGTGGGAAATAATTATTAGTGTATTGCTTAAGCATAACTTTCATATCTTATGAACTCAAATAGTCTCAAATATAAAAGCATATTTATCAATTGTTTTTGCCTCTCAAAAACTACAAAATTACATGCTCAACAATCAAACCAAGATTATTACTAAGATAGACCCTCTTAAATATCTTTTATCTAGAATAACTCTAATCGATAGGAACGCTAAGTGGGTTATGTTTATTAGTGAGTTTGATTTAGATTATGTCAATCAAAAAACAATCAAAAGACAGGTCTTAAATCTTAAAATATGTATTGGTTGAAGTACCACTCAATGATAAATCACCTCTTATTATATAGTTCCTGGATTTAATTAATAATGTTTATAGATGAGTCTCTAATTTGGTAGCTATTCTTTAATGGTTTTTTTACCAATCATCGATCAAGGGTAGGTATCTTGTTAGTCACACTAGATGGGGATTGCATTACCAAGGCTTTCAGAATTGAATTCCCTTTCACAAATAACATAAAAAAGTATGGAGGTCTTATAGCAGGTCTCAAAATGGAAATCTAATGGGGAATCCAACATCTTCTTATTTTTAGTGATTCTAAGATTATCATTAATCACATAACTAATGAATTCCAAGATTTTGAGGATAATTGGATCTCATAAAAGTGAATGGTGGATACTTTATATTTTTATTTTTATTACATCTAATTTGAACACATGCCAAGAATCAAAAATATGGCAGTGGATGCTATGGTTACCATTGGTTCCCTATTATATTTAAGATCAAATAATAAAAAATTCTTGGTTAAATACTTAATGATACTTACTTATGATACACATGTTCAAAAATGGTTTGTGAAGTGGTTGGTCCCACTTCTCACTAGTACTCTAACATCTATACTTAACTTCATAATAATACCATACCATCTAACTTGTCCCTTAATCAACACAAGTCCTTTATTCAATGCACCTCTCACTACACCATCTTTGGAAACACCCTATATCATAGAGGCTATGACAAAACTCTTTTACGTGTTTAAATTATGAAGAATCTACTTTAGAAATTAGAGAAGTCCATGAGGGAATATGTAGGGTGCATTTAAGTGGCATGGTCCTTGTACAAAATCTTCTTTGAGTAGGTTATTATTGGCCTATAATGGAATCTAATTTTGGTACCTATGTTAATAAGTGCATACCTTGTTAGAAACATGGGGACCTTATCCATAGTCTATCACAATCTTTACAACCTATCTCAACACCTTGGACATTTTACACATGGGGGTTAGACCTCATTGGAATCATAAATCCCAATTATTATGATAGATAAGCATATTATAATGGTAATAGAGTACTTTACCAAGTGGTTCAAGGTAATACCCCTTACCTATGTCACTAGAAAGCAAATTTCCAAATTTATCTTAAACCACATTTTTTACCACTTTGGTATTCCTTCCACTCTCATTTTTTATAATGGAAAATCATTTAAGAATAAGGATGTTAAGTCTCTTTGTCAAACCTACCACATCAAACACAAGTGGTCCACTCCTTATTACCCAAAAGGTAATGACCAATCTGAGGTAACCAATAAAAATATTTTTTGCATCCTTAAAAGAGTTTTTAATGAAGTTTGTCATGACTAGCATACATAGTTATATCCTACCCTTTGAGCATACTATAGTAACATTTTCACACCCATAGGGGTAACCCCTTATTTCCTTGTATATGTAAATGAGTATATTCTACCAATAGAGGTTGAGGTTCCATCTTTGTGAATATCCTTATAATAAATCATTGATGAATAATCCTATAGTACTTCACACCTAAGTGAACTCAAGCTTCTAGATGAGAAAGGACTTAATGTTTTAAACCATTTACAAGTTTACCATAATTATATTCATCATAGATATAATAAGTGGATAAAATCCAAGAATTTGAAATTGAATATCTTTCTCTTAAGTAAAATCAATGCAATACCAATTTTGAAAGAGAAAAAAAGGAAGTTTGAGCCTAATTGGTTAGGCCCATATGTTGTCATTTCCAAATATGGATCAGGACCTTACATATTAACTACAAAATATGGAGAGGAGCTTGATGAACCTATGAACATCATGCAGTTCAAGTGATTCTATGCCTAAACTTGTTCTATATGTTGTTATTGATAACCTAGACATAAAAAATAAAAAAGCAAAAAACACAAAAAGAACAAAAAAACAAAGAAAAAAAACATAGATCATCCAAAAATTGAAAACTAGTTTACCAGTGCTTTGGGCAAGTACCATGGTGAAAACCATATTTCTAGCACCATGTGTAAACCATTGTCTATATTCACCCTATGTATTTAGGGGGAATAATTTTTTAAAATTCCAATTGTATATTTTCATTTTATCCTTAGACACTTGTCCCTTATCCTATATCATGTTAGCTTAAAGGTTTGATACTTATAAATTATGAACCTACATCCTTTATCATGATAGAGGAAACATCTTTTATATTACCTATTTTAAACTAGTTTACGAGTGCTTTAGGAAATTACCATGGTGAAAACCATATTTCTAGCACCATGTGTAAACCATTGTCTATATTTACCCTAGTTATTTAGGTGGAATAATGTTTCAAAATTTTATTGTATATTTTCATTTTATCCTTAGTCACTTGTTGTCCCTTGTCCTATAGCATGTTACCTTAATGGTTTGATACATATAAATTATGAACCTACATCCTTTATCATGATAGAGGAAACATATTTTATATTACCTATTTTAAACCTAAAAACACAAAAAAAAAAATTAAAAAAAAAATCCAAAACACAACAAAAGCATCCCAAAAACATGACAAACACTTACCAAAAACATATACAACCCTAACTATCTTCCCACATCGTTCACTCATATTTATTAGGTGGGTCACTCATGCATATTATCATCCAACACTTGAACACTTCATCAATCTCCCACTTTATCATCACTTCCCATATAGGGAGAACTACATCTAGTCCGATATCCCCACATGGATTTTGTCTAAGGTGGATTATCTAAAAAACACTTAGATACATGGTGTCTCTAGTTTTAGCTTATCCACTATCTTCCCCATCATCTATTTCCCTGAGAATGGATTTATTTATCCTTATACTTCCTTATCAATTATTTAGTACTTAGCCTAGCTCGTGGCTACAAATGTCTCACACCCTTGCTTCAAATGTTAATATTTTGGTTATATATTTTCAAGTATTGATCAATTGTTTGTTTTGTTGTATTATTTGTATTTTATATCTTTAACCATTCAGTTGGTTATTTATATCTTTCTATCCTTAGCCATTAAGTTGGTTATTTATCTATTTTATCCTTAACCATTAAACTAGTTATTTATCCCTTTTATCCCTAATGATTAAGTGGGTTAATTATCCATTTTATCCCTAACCATTAAGTTGGTTATTTATCCATTTTATCCCTAAACCATTAAGTTGGTTATTTTATTCCTTTTTATCCTTAACCATTCACTTGGTTACTTCCTTTATAATCATTTTGTTAATTGTGATTGTTTTACATCATTGTGTCATTTGTTTATTTTTATAATGTCTAATATTTAATTGTTTATTTGATTATATATCATTTGTGTTTATTTTATCAATGTTGTTTCATGATCATTTTGTGTGTGTTTACATTATCTAGAATAATTATATTTTCAAGTCTTTCTTTAATTGGTTTTATTTCTTTGTGTTCAAAAATATTTTTTTGTGTATTGCATAATAGTATGGTTATGGTTTATCTATATCATGATGTACTTTACTTTTACACAATTTATTATTTATTTAGTTCATATACCTAAAACATCAACATTTATCATGATTATTTAATAGCATTGGTGGTAATGTATTTTAAGCTATATTAAACATTAGGTTGCTCAGAATATCTTTATTGTTAGAAATCCAATGCAAGGAAAAAATTTGAAACAAATCATCTATCTCAAATCATTATCCATGCATTCATAAATAAAATCATACATGCCATAATCCAAAATAATTTATGATAAATAATTAATATATGCTAGTGTGAATCAACATGAAATAAGTATAACCACTACTCTACATATCCATATATCCATAAACCATGCATAAATAATAATTATTATTATTATACAAAGTCCATAAATAGTATATAGTGTCCATCCACTTAGTACAGGTCTCATAAAAATCAAAATAAAGTGTCTATACAATAAGATACATCTCAATTATATTTATACATCAATACAATAATCATCAATAACATTATGTCATGTCTTTCCCTTCCCCTCTAATGGAGTTTCTAGTATGGGGACTTAGCTCATCACACCATGGTGTGCTTCTAGGCAGACCAATCATGTCTTATGTTGCTTTTCCCACATATCTCTCTAACTCTATAGGTTGTATATATCTCCCTAACATAGCTCACCTAATAGAGTACCCCTTAAAGGATGGTTCCCTTTGTGCACATGGAATGGTCTCCTCATATCAAATCTTATAATATGTGACTACTCCATGGCTCTCATAACCCTATCTAATGTAACAATATGTCCTTGTCTTACTAATAATTCCCTAGTGTCTTTTATCTCTATCTTATCCATATCTCTCTCCTATCTATAGCACCATTTCAATGAGATATAATTTAGAGTCTGAGTCTCCATGTCATGTGTCATAACTCCTAATGTACTTGACAAACCATCTCTCTCTCCATCATCTCAACTATAGTTTATAGCCTATCCACCTCAACCTGTAATCATCTAATAACCTTTGTTTGACCACCTCTACTATCTATATCTCCTTACAATCTAGATACCTCCCTATGTAACCCTAACATATCCCTATCATGAGATTTGATCTCCTCATGAATTTTTGGAACCAGTGTTTACTCCTACTAAGATCTAGCTATGTGTGAAAGACCAACCATATCTCCTCTATCTATATGTGTATCATATTCTTACCTTATCACTACATCCTCTCCATCCCTATCACCCTCACTATCAATAAAAAATTAGTGGAGTATCCTCTCTAGTTCTCTATTCTATATCCACTTACATATCTATATCCACATCCACATCAACACCTACCTCTTATAAAATCTCCACATCCTCAATCTTAGTAATCTCTACATCATGTAGCTGAATCTTCTCCATAGCATTCCATTTGACTCATTTTTTTTGGCCCCTATCTCCTATCATATCCCTCCTAATCTAAGCCCCCAAACCTATGCCTTGCAACTACCTTCTCAAACTCACAACCAATATTTGTCTCTATGTATGCAGTGGTGTATATGGTGTAGACAATCTCAGTAGTCATTATTAAGCCCACCAATCCTCATAACTATCTACAACTCCTACATCAATCACATCCCTCCTATCAATCCATCTTAATTTATATAACTATGACCAACTATGGTTTGCTATCACTGGATCAATAGTCATGCCCCATTGTGCTCTCTTCCTCACAACTCATGCAAATATGTGTGGACTTGTTGGAATGTATTATCTAATATTGAAATACCTCATCAACCTATTAGGGTGATATCTCTCTATAATATAGTCATGAGTCCCAATAATATAACACTGGCCCATCCTATAATCCATATACAAATTATCTTACAACCACTAAAATATAATCTCTTTGTATGGTATCCAAGTGATCTAATCATCACCTAACTCATCTATCACCCTCCTTTAGAACTCAAGATCACCTAAATATGGTCTACAAGTACCAATAATCCAATGCCATATGTATTCCAATGGTTCATCCATAAAATGAGTGTTCATATGACCAACTAGCCTCTCTATCATGATGTGCTCCCATCACAATACTTATAATAATGTAGAAGACCTAATATCCCTCCCATCTATATATGTCACATGGTGTAAGTCCTTATATAAGTGTGCTAATATGCATGGCCCCCATGGAAACTTCTCGCCCATATCCATCATGTATCTAATAATGTACAATAACCTAATCAAACATTATCTCCCAGTCTTGTCAAGTAGATAAATGCCACTAACAATAGCCATAAGTATTATGGTCAAAGAATCCATCTCTAATTTAGCGAAATAATCAATGTCCACTCCTCTTACAATTAGAATCAATCCATCACCAAAGATCCTATATTGATTAGTATTTATGGACCATTTCCCTATTACAGTCACCTTTTTCATATCAATATACCCAAAATCTAATACACATCCTCCATTATCACCATCATCTCCCCTATCAGTAGGTGAAAATTACTAGTATCACTATGCCATCTCTTGGTAAGCACTATCAATAGAGACTTATCTTCTCAATCCTCTAGCATACATGCAATGTAAGATAACCCAGTAGCCTTTAGAACTCCAAAATCATACTCTGTAAATATAGCAATCATCTCCAATACACCAAACCTTCATACCTGTGCAGTTAAAACTAGAAATAAATCCTTAAAATAAAATGCATTAGCATCAAGTTAATTTTACTTATCTACATAATAATCCATTTACCACTACTTTAACACATTTAAAAAATCAAAAATATTATAAAATCAACATTTTTCAGTCATGTTATTTTCTAATCCAGTCCTAATTCTACTTATTTATCCTTATTAATTTCTTCTTTTCCTCTTAAAAATTACGTTTTTACCTCTAAAATACACATTTTTCCCCACTCCATTTTACTATTTCACTCCTACAACCTTCAATTTTGCATTTTTTAATTCAAAATTTCCCCTAATCTAATTTCACATCTCATTTTGATGATTTCATGAATCATTCTCATAATTTCACTGCTCAGGTTAATGTTTTCATAATTGTGAATTCATAGTCCTAGCCTAATTATACCTTTGAATGATTTTGTGCCTATTTTTTGAATTCACTATCTAGTTTGATGAATTTTTAGTTTTATAGTGAATTCACAGATAGTTCATCTATGAATTCATTTCTAACTACTTTAAGCCTTAATAAATGACCATAAATGAAAAAATTAAAACATAAAGTATCACTTACCAGAGACCCACTCCTTTTAGGTCTCTAATGTCTCCTCACTTGTTCTGAAAGTACATTTTTTGGTAGCCTCTCAAATCAAATTTCCTTAATCAAATTAGCCTCACAAATAGCTCTCCAAATCAAAATGCACAAATGAATTTCCAACCCCCCAATTTTTATATTTATAGTGCCAACCCATTCAAAATATTTTATGCACCCCCTCCCTCTAATATCCCATTTTTCATCCACTTTGATCTAAATCTTAGGACAAGCTCAATCAAATTGTTTCAAATTTATTTTAGTCACTTACAATAATCAACCTACAAAAAAAATTCATTACAATTTGAAAACCAATATATTTTTCTATTTTTAGATCTATATCTTATTCTCATTGGGATATATCATTCCCACATCTGATCCATTGACCCCTGCATCATAATCAAACATTAAACATGCAATATTTAAATGGTTAAACATATTATTTTTCTAATCAATACTCTAGGTTTCATCAACTAGGGGCACCTATTTACACAACCTTAAATTTTTCAATCTTGATATCACTTATAAAAATTTGATTTCTTGTTGGTACAAATCACTATATCATTCTCCTCTTTTCATTAGTCTTGATCATTTTTCCATTTTATCACACAAACCCTCAATGGGTAATCATCACACTCATTATCATTCAATTGGGGCAACTTTTTTCTTCTTAATCATAAACGCTCTACTTCTTCTACTATTCTTCAAAATATTATTGCTTCACAACACTATTTCAAAGAGGAAAAAATGTGGACACCTAAATTACATTTATTTTTTAAATGCACCTAAAACCTATTAATTATTCTTCCTAATATAATTCATGACATGTCCATCCAAATTCAAACAATTAAATAAATCAAATTACTTAATTTTTCACACTTTTAAATACTTATTTAAATATTAAATCTAGATTTTACACCTCACCCAACATATTCCACCTTTATATCCCTCACAAGTTGACTCATCCTATCTAAACCCACAACTTTCTCATCCTCCTCTAAGTCATCCTTTGATTTGTCAAAGAGTTTGACTCATTCTTGGTGACTCAATTAAGCATTTCCATATTTATATCAACTATTTGAAATGGTCATCATCCTCATGGATGAAGACTCATTATCCACTATAGATTATTTGGATAATTTAAAATATCCAAATAATACTCCACCAGTGGATTCTTCCTCCAATGATCTATAAATAATCATGAAATCCATCACTTTCATCATCCTAAATTATTCTAACAAAATTTTATTCAAATCACAAGCAAGTTCAGAGAAAATCAAAGATACCAAAAAGCATTTTTCACCAAAATGCTACCCATTTTACCTTGTATTGGAAGAGTGAATACCACATTTCAAAGACATCTAATCGAATCTACATCACAATGGAAGAAGCTCTTACAACCAAGTTATAAGTTTATGTTTGTTTCTTTTGTGTGTAGCTCTATCTTAGTTTGAGATAGTTTAGATTAATATTTCTTAGTTTAGTTTACATTTATAGATTTTATTCAATAAAAATTCCAAGAAGGATAACGTACAACAAGAACAACAAATAATATTTATATATAAAAACTAAATCTATATACACAAATTATAAAATTATATAGGTCCATATATAAAGTCTAGTATGTACATGTATCCAAATTATGACATAATTACATATATAATGGGCCATATCAGCATACAATCTGAACCATATAAGCATACAAAATGGGACATATCACTATACAAAATAAATTTTGCCTAAAACTATCCAAAATACTACAACTAACTATGTTACTTATCAGTGCCTCCAAATAAATTAAACCTCATTTCCCTAGGGGTATAACAAGGGGTGTTGTATGTCTAATTATAGGGAGAGACTCTCCTCTTAGACTATGAAGGATATTTTTTTTGGACACAACCTTAGACTATGGTTTCAGCTACACAACATCAAATTAGGAAATAATACATTAATATGATGTATAATAAATGATAGAATTTTAAATAACAAATTTGTGTTGTATGATAATTGTGGACTCACCTCATACCACCTTAAGGGTTTTATAGGCTTGTGTGATCTCAATTATATCAATGATGGTGAATCTTATGGATAATATGTATAGAGTTAAATATGTGAATAAAAATATAAATATTATGTAAATTACTATTACTTTAAGTTTAAAGAAGATAATTACCCTATGTTATCACTAGTTTCTATCACTGAATCATGTGGTGTTAGGAAAACATTAGATGTTAGGACAAAATTTTAGTTTAAAAAAAATATTGTTGTGATCCAAGAATGGTACCCATATCATCTTTCATCATATGTACAAGAAATAAATGAAAGAGGTCAATTATTAATTAGTTAAAAATAAACTTACTTTAAAATATATTTAAATTATTTTTAAAGAGAGAGAGATAATAGAAAACATACTTGTGTGTATGGAATTATAATGTTAACTAAAACATTGTCAATATATTTTTTAGTCAAAGTGAGTAATCCATAGCATTTTTCATCATTTTTACAAACAAAAAATGAAATAGGTCAATTATGAATCAATAAAAACTAAACCTAATAATATATATTTAAATTGTTCCTTCTACATAAAGAGAGAGAGAGAGGAATAAAAAGAGATAAAAATATCAATAAAAAGGAGAGGGATAGGGAGATAAAGAGTGTGTGTGAGAGATGGATATAAATAGAGAGAGAGTTAAAGGGAGAGAAAGAGAGGGAGATGGAGAGGGAGAGAAAGAGAGAGATAATGAAGCATTTTCTCTCTCTTTTTTTCATGTTCCTTATGTATCTCTCTCTCATAGGTGGAGAGGGTAATACCAATAAAAAAAACACTAAAACTATTTTTTCTACAAAATATAAAAATAATATAGAAATTTGAAAAAGAAATCATAACCTGCATGCAAGGTAATGAAGTGTTAATGGTTTTATCAACCAAAAAACCAATCTAGGCAAGGTACCCATAGGATTAGTTATCATCCATATAAACAACAAATAAAGTAATTCAAATATTAATTAATTAAGTAAACATATTTACATAAACTTAATAGTCTTTTTGATACACAAATAATTTATAATTAGTTACCTAAGTGAATGCATATGGTGAATCAGATAAGTCTTGCATATCTAGCTATGTAGTGTCTTGAGGTGTTGAAGTAAATGTAGATGGCATATGTTGTTAGGTATTATCATGTAAATATGTGTGTAAAGTCTCTACATGCGTACCTACTAACTCTTCATATGTAATACATATATGTATAACATAAACATGTGGTCTAGTACACTTTCACCAACATGATGTACAATGATGTATACAAATTATAGGATGATTAATAGTTGTACCACTACATGAAGCATTGACAGTAAGAGGGGAAAAATAAGATGTTTAGTCACTTGCAACCCATGTATTGGAAGAAATTAAGGTAATAAATGTATGCATCCCATGGTCAATCATTAATTATGTGAGACTTATAATTACCTCAAGTGTGTCCATATGTGTATTATGATATAGGATTTTGGGGATGGTAGTATGTGTTATTGACTTTTTAATTTCATAGTGGGAATTTTGATCTTGATTGGTACTAGGTATATCAAATGATGACCCACATCCCATATCTTGAGATGTCAGCATGTCAAAATATTTTTTGATTTCTTAGAGAATAAACTCACAACACAACTTTATCAAAACTATATAGTATAACCTCATTATTATTGCATGGAGGCTCATTAAACACTATCCACCACTTCACTTGAAAGTTTTTTTACCTATAAATCAATAATACAATCAATGTTAATGTGTTTTTGACTCATTGGTGGTGGTTTGTTGGTTCTAATCATATAAGTAATAGCACATAATTCTCATTTTTTATCTTTATCTTTGTAATGTCCTCATATGACAACTTATCAAAATAAAATATTACAATAAACCCATTTGATGTAAAATTACATCAAGTTGGAAAGTGTTATTTCCCACCTCATTATAAATGTCATCTAATGTATCATAAAGTACATTTTATGCAATATTTATTTAATAGTCATGTAAAACATTAATTATAATTTAAAACATTTTTTCACTTGGAATTATATCGCTAATATAATTATTATTATTTGTATGAAAAGTTAAATTACTTGGGGTATTTAACGTGGGTTTATTTGGGGTTTTATTTAGGAAATGGTGCCATCAAATCAAAAAATCTGAAATTATAAAGTAAACATATATTCTAGGTACTTGAAGGATTTATTGAGAGAATATTAATTATATTTTGATTTTTTTAGATTTTTACTAGTGTTTATTTAACTCATCTCAATATGACCTCCATTAGTAGCTATTATCCTAGTTTTAAATTTTTTCCTCATTTAATTTTTTAAATTATCACAAGGCAAAGGATAATTTATTATTAGGGAAGATTAATGGTGAATTTGATTGATTACTTTGGGTTACACACCCTCTAGTTATTTCCCCCATTGGCAAAGCTTTTTGTAGGTGTAATGCCTGATAAACTTCATCATTGTATCACAATTAAAGTATAAGTGTGGAATTAACCCAATTATAACCAAATAATGTATTCGTATTAGGTATTTTAAAGTTTTTTTGAAATAGTTTTAATTATATATTGTTATTTTTGTGGCATTGAAAACTCATGTGTGTTTAAATCATCTAAAGATGACCTAAATTACTATTTATTAACTTAATGTCATTTCTTACCTAATTTAATTATTTATAATAAATTACTTAGATGTTTTACCAAAAATATGATGTAAGAAATGTTATTATGTTAGTGAATTATCATGGAGGTCATCTTGAGGTGACTTAAACACATATAAGTAAAAAAATCAAGTGTGTATATATAAAAAGATACATCTCAAATATATGTATACATCAATACAATAATCATTAATATCATTATGTCATGCCTTTCCCTTCCCCTCTGATGAATTTTTTAGTATGGGACTTAGCTTATGACACCATGGTGTTCCTCTGGGCAGACCAATCATGTGCTAGGTTGTTTTGCCCACATATCTCTCTAACTCTATAGGTTGTATAGATATCCCTAACATAGATCACCTAATAGAGTTACCCTTAAAGGATGGTTCCCTTTTTGTACATGGAATGTCCTCCTCATATCAAATATTATAATATGTGACTGCTCCATGGATCTCATAACCCTATCTAATGTAACAATATGTCGTTGTCTTGCTAATAATTCCCTAGTGTCTTCTAGCTCTATTCTAGCTATATCTCTCTCCTATATATATCACCATGTAAATGAGATATAATTTATATTTTGAGTCTCCATGTCATGTGTCATAACTCCTAATGTACTTGACATACCATCTCTCTCTCCATCATCTCAACTACAACTTATAGCCTATCCACCTTAGCTTGTAATCATCTAATAACATTTGTTTGACCACTTCTAATATCTATATCTCCTTGAAATTTATATACCTCTATATGTAACCCTAAAATATCTCTCTCTTGAGATTTGATCTCCTCTTGAATTTTTTGAACCAGTGTTTACTCCTACTTAGATCTAGCTATGTGTGAAAGACCAACCATATCTCCTCTATCTATATGTGTATCATATTTTTACCTTGTCACTAAGTACTCTCTATCCCTATCACCCTCAATATCAATAAAAATTAGTGGAGTATCCTCTCTAGTTCTCTATTATATATCCACTCACATATCTATATCCACATCCACATCAACACCTAACTCTTGTAAAATCTCCACATCCTCAATCTTAGTAATATCTACGTCATGTAGTTAACCCATCTCCATAGCATTCCATTTGACTCATATTTTTTCCCCCTATCTCCTATCACATCCCTCATAATCTAAGCTCCCAAACCTATGCCTTGGAACTACCTTCTCAAACTCACAACTAGTCTTTGTCTCTATATATGTAATGGTGTATATAGTGTAGACAATATCAATAGTCATTATTAAAACCACCAATCCTGATAACCATCTACAACTCCTAAATCAATCACATCCCTCCTATCAATCCATCTTAATTTATATAACTATGACCAACTATGGTTGGCTATCACTAGAATAATAATCATGCCCCATTATGCTCTTTCCCTCACAACTCATGCAAATATGTGTGGACTTGTTGGAATGTGTTGTCTAATATTAAAATAACATCACCCTATTAAGGTGATATCTCTCTATAATATAATCATTTGTCCTAATAATATAACACTGGCCCATCTTATAATCCATATATAAATTATCTTGCAACCACTGAAATACAATCTCTTTTTATGGTATCCAAGTGATCTAATCATCACCTAACTCATCTATCACCATCTTGTAGAACACAATATCACCTAAATATGGTTTATAAGTACCAATAATCCAATTCCATCTATATTCTAATGGATCATCCATAAAATGAGTGTTTATATGACCAACTATCCTCTTTATTATCATGTGTTCCCATCACCATACTTATAATAATGTGGAAGACCCAATATCCATCCCATCTGTATATGTCACATGGTGTAAGTCCCTATATAAGTGTGATAATATTAATGTCCCCCATGGAAACTACTCACCCATATCCATTATGTATCTAATAATGCCCAATAACCCAATCAAACACTATCTCCCATTCTTGTCAAGTAGCATAATGCCACTAACAATAACCATAAGTATCATGGTCAAGGAATCCATCTCTAATTTAGTGAAATAATCAATGTACACTCCTCTTATAATTAGAATCAATCCATCACCAAATATCCTATATTGATTAGTATTTAAGGACCATTTCCATATTACACTCACCTTTTTCATATCAGTATACCCAAAATCTGATATACATCCTCTAATATCATCATCTCCCCTATCGGTAGGTGAAAATTACTAGTATCACTATGTCATATCTTGGTAAGCACTATCAATATAGCTCTATCTTCTCAAACCTATAGCATATGTGTAATGTAAGATAACCCAGTAGCCTTTATAACTCCAAACTCATACTTTATAAATCTAGCAATCATCTCCAATACACTAGGCCTCCGTACCCATGTAGTTAAAATTGGTAATAA
Organism: Torreya grandis; assembly: GCA_037957365.1. Classification (NCBI taxonomy): domain Eukaryota; kingdom Viridiplantae; phylum Streptophyta; class Pinopsida; order Cupressales; family Taxaceae; genus Torreya; species Torreya grandis. Next base: position 1,647,171 of record JARHVA010000982.1, on the reverse strand, counting down.
ATCCTTAAAACAAAATGTGTTAGCATCAAGTTAATTTTACTTATCTACATAATAATCCATTTGCAACTACTTTAACACATTTAAAAAATCAAAAATATTGTAAAATCAACATTTTTCAATCATGTTATTTTTTAAGCCAATCCTAATTCTACTTATTTATCCTTATTAATTTCCTCTTTTCCTCTTAAAAATTACATTTTTGCCTCTAAAATACACATTTTCCCCACTCCATTTTACTATTTCACTTCTACAACCTTCAATTTTGCATTTTTTAATTCAAAATTTCCCATAAACCAATTTCACATCTCATTTTGATGATTTCATGATTCATTCTCATAATTTCACTGCTCTGGTTAATGATTTCATATTTGTGAATTCATAGTTCCTAGAATAATTATACCTCTAAATGATTTTGTGCCTATTTTTTGAATTCACTGTCTAGTTTGATAAATTTTTAGTTTTATAGAGAATTCACAAATAGTTCATCTATGAATTCATTTATAACTACTGTAAGCCTTAATAAATGACCATAAATGAAAAAATTAAAACATAAAGCATCACTTACCGAAGACCCACTCCTCTTAGGTCTCTGATGTCTTGTTCTAAAAGTACATTTTTTGGTAGCCTCTCAAATCAAATCTCCTCAATCAAATTATCCTCACAAATATCTCTCCAAATCAAAATGCACAAATGAATTTCCAACCCCCCAATTTTTATATTTATAGTGCCAACCCATTCAATATATTTTATGTGCCACCATCCTTCTAATATCCATTTTTAATCCACTTTGATCTAAATCTTAGGACAATCTCAATCAAATTATTTCAAATTTATTTCAGTCACTTGCAATAATCAACCTACAAAAAAAATTCATTACAATTCAAAAACTAATATATTTTTCTATTTTTAGATCTATATCTTAATCTCATTGGGATATATCATTCCCACATCTAATCCATTGACCCCTGCATCATAATCAAACATTAAGCATGCAATATTTAAATGGTTAAACATATTATTTTTCTAATCAATACTCTAATTTTCATCAGCTAGGGGCACCTATTTACACAACCTTAAATTTTGCAATCTTGATATCACTTATAAAAATTTGATTTTTTGGTGGTCCAAATCACTTTACCATTCTCCTCTTTTCATTATTTTCAATCATTTTTTCATTTTCTCACACAAACCCTCAATGGGGCATCATCATACTCATTATCATTCATTTGGGGTAACTTTTTTCTTCTTAATCATCAACGCTCTCCTTCTTCTACTATTATTCAAAATATTATTGATTCACAACACTATTTCAAAGAGGAAAAAATGTAGACACCTAAATTACATTTAGTTTTTAAATGCACCTAAAACCTACTAATTATTATTCTTAATATAATTCATGACATCTCCATCTAAATTCAAACAATTAAATAAATCAAATTAATTAATTGTGCACACTTTTAAATCCTTATTTAAATATTAAATCTAGATTTTACACCTCACCCAACATATTCCACCTTTATATCCCTCACAAGTTGACTCATCCTATCTAAACCCACAACTTTCTCATCCTCCTCTAAGTCATCCTTTGATTTGACAAAGAGTTTGACTCATTCTTGGTGACTCAATTAAGAATTTCCATATTTATATCAACCATTTGAAATGGTCATCATCCTCATGGATGAAGACTCATTATCCACTATAGATTATTTGGATAATTTAAAATATCCAAATAATACTCCACTAGTGGATTCTTCCTCCAATAATCTATAAATAATCATGAAAGCCATCACTTTCATCATCCTAATTTATTCTAACAAAATTGCTATTCAAATCACAAGTAAGTCCAAATCAAATCAAAGCTACCAAAGAGACTTTTTCACCAAAATTCTACCCATTTTACCTTGTATTTGAAGATTGAATACCACATTTCAAAGATATCTAATCGAATCTACATCACAATGGAATAAGCTTTTAAAACCAAGTTATAAGTTTATGTTTGTTTCTTTTATTTGTAGCTCTATATTAGTTTGAGATAGTTTAGATTAATATTTCTTAGTTTAGTTTACACTTATAGATTTTATTCAATACAAATTCTAAGAAGAATAGTGTAAAACAAGAACAACAAATAATATTGATATATAAAAAGTAAATCTATATACACAAATTATAAAATTGTATAGGTCTATATATAAAGTATAGTATGTACATGTATCCAAATTATGCCATAATTACATATATAATGGGCCCTACCAGCATACAATGTGAACAATATAAGCATACAAAATGGGACATCTAGGTATACAAAATTAATTTTGCCTAAAACTATCCAAAATACTACAACTAACTGTGTTACTTATCAATGCCTCCAAATAAATTAAACCTCATTTCCCTAGGGGTATAACAAGGGGTATTATGTGTCTAATTATAGGAAGAGACTCTCCTCTTAGACTGTGAAGGATATTTTTTTGTGAGACAACCTTAGAATAATTAGGAAATAATGAATTAATATGATTTATAATAAATGATAGAATTGCAAAGAACAAATTTTTGTTGTATGATAATTGTGGACTCACCTCATACCACCTTAAGGGTTTTATAGGGTTGTGTGATCTAAATTATATCAATTATGGTGAATCCTATGGATAATATGTATAGAATTAAATATGTGAATAAAAATAAAAATATTATGTAAATTACTATTACTTTAAGTTTAAAGAAGATAATTACCCTATGTTATCACTAGTTTCTATCTCTGAATCGTGTGGTGTTGGGAAGACATTAGATGTTGGGACACAATTTTATCTTTAAAAAAATATTTCTGTGATCCAAGTAGGGTACCCATATCATCTTTCATCATGTGTACAAGAAATAAATGAAAGAGGTCAATTATGAATTAGTTAAAAATAAACCTATTTCAAAATATATTTAAATTATTTGTAAAGAGAGAGAGATAATAGAAAACATACTTATGTGTATGGAGTTGTAATGTTAACTAAAACATCATCAATATATTTTTTAGTCAAAGTGAGGAACCCATATAATTTTTCATCATTTGTACAAACAAAAAATGAAATAGGTCAATTATGAATCAATAAAAACTAAACCTAATAATATATATTTAAATTGTTCCTTCTACATAGAGAGAGAGAGAGAGAGAGAGAGAGAGAGAGAGAGAGAGAGAGAGAGAGAGAGAGAGAGAGAGAGAGAGAGGAGAGAGAGAGAGAGAGAGAGAGAGAGAGAGAGAGAGAGAGAGAGAGAGAGAGAGAGAGAGAGAGAGAGAGAGGAATAAAAAGAGATAAAAATAGCAAGAAAAAGAGGGAGAGTGATGGAGAGAGGGATATGGAGATAAAGAGAGTGTGTGTGAGATGGATATAAAGAGAGAGAGAGAGAGAGTGAAAGGGAGAGAAAGAGAGGGAGAGGGAGAGAAAGAGAGAGATAATGCAACATTTTTTCTCAATTTTTCTCATTTTCCTTATGTATCTCTCTCTCTCGTAGGTAGAGAGGGCAAGAAAAAAAAAACACAATAAACTATGTTGTCTACAAAATATAAAAATAACATAGAAACTTGAAAAAAAAATTCACAACCTATATGCAAGGTAATGAAGTGTTAATGGTTTTATCAATAAAAAAACCAATCCAGGAAGGGTACCCATAGGATTAGTTATCATCCATATAAACAATAAATAAAGTAATTCAAATATTAATCAATTAAGTAAAAATATTGACATAAACTTAACAGTCCTTTTAATACATAAATAATCTATAATTAGTTACCTAAGTGAATGCAAATGGTGAATCAGATAACTCTTGCATATCTAGCTATGTAGTGTCTTGAGGTGTTGAAGTAAATGTAGATGTCATATGTTGTTAAGTATTATCATGTAAATATGTGTGTAAAGTATCTACATGTGTGCCTAATAACTCTTCATATGAAATACATATATGTAGAACCTAAACATGTGATCTAATACACTTTCACCAACATGATATAAAATGTTGTACAAGAATTATAGGATGATTAATAGTTGTACCACTACATGAAGCATTGATAGTAGGAGGGGAAAAATAAGATGTTTAGTCACTTGTAATCCATGTATTGGAAGAACTTAAAGTAATCAATATATGCATCCAGTGGTCAATCATTACTTCTGTGAGACTTATAATTACCTCAAGTGTATCATATGTGTATTATGATATAGGATTGTGGGGATGGTAGTATGTGTTATTGAATTTTTACTTTTATAGTGGAAATTTTGATCTTGATTGGCACTAGTTATATCAAATGTTGGCCCACATCCCATATCTTGAGATGTCATCATGTCAAAAAAAAAATTGATTTCTTAGAGAATAAACTCACAACACAACTTTATCAAAACTATATAGTATAACCTCATTATTATTGCATGGAGGCTCATTAAACACTATCCACCACTTCACTTGAAAGTTTTCTTACCTATAAATGAATAAGACAATCAATGTTAATGTGTTTTTGACTCATTGGTGGTGGTTAGTTGGTTCTAATCATATAAATAATATCACATAATTCTCATTTTTTATCTTTATCTTTGTAATGTCCTAATATGACAACTTATCAGAATAAAATATTACAATAAACCCCTATGATGTAAAATTACATCAAGTTGGCAAGTGTTATTTCAAACTTCATTATAAATTCCATCTAATGTATCATAAAGTATATTTTATGAAATATTTAATTAATAGTCATGTAAAACATTAATTATAATTTAAAATATTACATAAATTATATTTTATGCAATATTTAATTAATAGTGTGTTATTGAATTTTTACTTTTATAGTGGAAATTTTGATCTTGATTGGCACTACGTATATCAAATGATGACCCACATCCCATATCTTGAGATGTCATCATGTCAAAATATTTTTTGATTTCTTAGAGAATAAACTCACAACACAACTTTATCAAAACTATATATTATAACCTCATTATTATTGCATGGAGGCTCATTAAACACTATCCACCACTTCACTTGAAAGTTTTTTTACCTATAAATGAATAATACAATCAATGTTAATGTGTTTTTGACTCATTGGTGGTGGTTCATTAGTTCTAATCGTATAAATAATAGCACATAATTCTCATTTTTTATCTTTATCTTTGTAATGTCCTCATATGACAACTTATCAGAATAAAATATTACAATAAACCCCTTTGATGTAAAATTACATCAAGTTGGCAAGTGTTATTTCCAACTTCATTATAAATTCCATCTAATGTATCATAAAGTATATTTTATGCAATATTTAATTAATAGTCATGTAAAACATTAATCATAATTTAAAACATTTTTTCATGTGGAATTATATCGCTAATATAATTATTCTTCTTATTATGCAAAGTTAATTACCTGAGGTTTTTAACATGGGTTTATTTGGGGTTTTCTTTAGGAAATGGCTCCATCAAATCAAAAAATCTGAAATTATAAAATAAACATCTATTCTAGGTACTTAAGGATTTATTGAGAGAATATTAATTATATTTTGATTTTTTTAGATTTTTAGTAGTGTTTATTTAATTCATCTTAATATGACCTCCATGAGTAGCCATTAACCTAATTTTAAATTTGTTTCCTCATTTAATTTTTGTAATTATCACAAGGCAAAGGATAATTTATTATTAGGGAAGATTAATGGTGAATTTAATTGATTACTTTGGGTTACTCACCCTCTAGTTATTTCCACCATTGGTAAAGCTTTTTGTAGGTGTAATGCCTTATAAACTTCATCATTGTATCATGATTAAATAATAGGTGTGGAATTAACACAATTATAACCAAATAATGTATTTTTATTAGTTATTTTTAAAAAAAAATTGAAATAGTTTTAATTATATATTTTTATTTTTGTGGCATTGAAAACTCGTGTGTGTTTAAATCATCTCAAGATGACCTCCATGACTAGTCATTAACTTAATGTCATTTATTACCTCATTTAATTATTGATAATAAATTTCTTAGATGTTTTACCAAAAATATGAGGTAATAAATGTTATTATGTTAGTGAATTATCAAGGAGGTCATCTTGAGGTGACTTAAACACACATAATTAAAAAAACACAAAAATAAAAATATAATTAAAAATATCTTGGGAAATCCTCCAATTACCTAATACAAATATGTGATTGGTTTAACCTCATGCAATGGTACTTTAATTTTAAGATAATAGTGAAAATTTTAAGGCATTAGACCTAACAAAAACTTTTCCCTTGGTTAAAGAGGCTAAAGGATCAGAATCTCAAAGTGGCTGATTCAAGAAATTTTGAACAAAATTCAGAAGTGTTTCATGTGAATGGGAGTTGAAGAAAAACATAGTTTCCCCTTCATTGCTTGGGAAAGGGGATTTAGACCTAAGTCTTTGGTGGTATTGTTCTCAATAACTTAAACCTTATGAATAAATATTTTGTGGGTAAACTTTATAGGAGATTTATCAAAGATTCTAATCAATGGGTAAGTATTTTATGGGCAAAATACCTAGAGAATATAATGCCATTAACTTTTCTCATCGATGAAAATCATGTTAGAGGGTCATTAATAGGGAAATTCTTTTAAAAACAAGGAAATTATTCTCAAGGGCTATAAATGGATAATTTGGAATGGTTTAAATATTAGGTTTTGAGAAGATGCTTAGATCCTTGACAATCCATTAAAATAACTAGAACCATGACACCAAATTACATATCACATTTAATTTCAATATAGAGTTTGTGTGGTTAATTATATACAAAAAAATAATTTAAAAATATGATATAAATGGATTTAAGTTGTTCATATGGGTGAATAAGGATTTAATATTATCTAATATTTTAATATCCTACTTAGAATAATACATATTACTAATCTTATAAAAGAGGTTGAATTACTTTGGGTGGAATCTCAAGATGGGCATCATTCAATTAGATTTGGCTAAAACCAACACATCCCTCTAGTTAATGATGAAATTCCATGGTGAAATATTTGGGACAAGGATCTCATAACGAAAATAAATGTCTTTCTATGGTTGAGTCTTTAGAATAAGATTTTAGCTATAGATAACTTATGTAAAAGAGGTATGATTTTGGTTAACAAATTTGTACTCTGTGAGGCAAATAATGAATCATTTTTTCACCTCTTGATTGAATGTCCTTTTTTATTAAGGTTTATGGGATAATTTTGGAAAGATTCCAAATTAACTTTCTCATCTTTCCTCTCTGTTGGATTCATGGCTTACTTGGACAACTCCTTTTATTAACCAGAAACTTTAAAAAATATAGGCTTTAGCTTTCCCACACCTTTTGTGGGGAATGTGGAAGGAACATAACAAGTTTTTCAAGAAAATTAATAATCCCAATAAAAGAGTGGCCTATGGGATAATGAACTTGATCATTGAGAACTTTCAAATATTTAAATGGGGAAAATAAAAAATCTTTTCCTCAATAAGAACAACTTGTATCAAGAAATAGGATACAATGGATGAAAATAATAATGTTGTAGATCTAAAAAATTACTAAGAAGGACTATTAATTGGTTAGATCCTTCACTAGGGTGGGTAAAACTTAACTTTGATGGATCCTCAAAAGGGAACCCTAGTTTGGTAGAGTGGGTGGAGTTTTAAGAGATGCTTATGATCATTTTTTGGTTACATATGAAGGAAACATGATTGTTCAAACTATCCACATGGTAGAGGCTCATGTTGCATTGTGGGGAATTTAGATTGATTAAGATTTGGCATGCACCAATATGGTAATTGAGGGTGATTCTCTCAACATAGTTAATTTATTAAAGAAGGTAAATAGAACCAATTAAACTATTGATTTCATTATAGAGGAAATGTTGTGTATTTTCAATACCTTCAATGAGGTTTATTTCTAGCTAATAGAGGTGTAGTAACACCATCCTTCAAGATTTGATCAAAAGGGGATTACTTTCGTAATTATATTAATAATATTATTTTCAAAGAGAGATCCAATAGGTATGTTTGAGACTAAATGTAAGATAGGGTTTATTTATTTTGTCTTGGTTTTCATGTTATTTCATTTTAATAATTGCATCCAAGGTAGAGCTAATAATGACATTAATAGTAGTAAGGTTAATATGTGTGAGTGTGATAACATGCTACCCTAGTTCATCATTCACATGTGTTGGAATGATTATGATAATGATATGAGTGATGTTAATCCATCTCCATTCATCATCCTTTTTGTAAGTGTTATTTGCTTTGTTCTTTCCTATATTACCTGAGAACCTCAAAAAATGGGAGGTGGGTTGAATAGAGTTGAGCAATTGTTGACAAGAAAGATAAAAAAGAATGCACAGGTCTGGTAGATATTTCATATAGGGGAACTCACCAATTTCATTAAATGTATTGAAGGATATGATAAACACGTTTTAAATAATTGTTTTTTTCTTGCTAGAAGGATCAGGTGGTTCAAATAAATAATATGTGTATTTAAATCATTGAGGGATTGATTACTTAGGTGATTGGTTTGAAGATAGAGGATAAAAAGTATATAAAATCTAGTAAAGACTAGGTAAAGAAGGTGGAAAAATTCTTTGTGGAAGATTATTAGATTAATAAATACCAAGGGGGATATTTAATTGAGGATTTCCCTCTTCCATATGATGTGTTCACTGAATAGGTAATTAGGTATATCACTGTAGAAGGTAAATTCATGGTAGTTCACTTTTATCACTTTTCCATTTTGAATAGGCATCAAATTCATCTAAGCCTTTTGCTTTACATATTGTATTCCATGGAAATTTTTGTTTTATAATTTGAAATGGGTAAGAAGAAAATCCTTCTTCACCAGGCTATTATTTTTCTCATTTTAAAATTCTTTAATGTCCTTAATCATGTTTTGTATGGTCCTTCTATGAGAAAGGGTAAATCTAGGGTTTATAAGTTTAATAGGAATCTTAGAAGAAAAAATAAGAAGTTTGCCCATAGTTTTGAGCTGATTGACATTGACTAAGATTAAGTGCAAGATAGTTTGGGGGATAATGAAGAGATCATGAAGGTTGGATAAGGGTAAATGTTTAACACTTTTAGTATAGAGGCATTAATGTGTGAAATAGACCCTACAACCTTTGGGGACAGTGAAAAAAAGATTTAATAGGTCGTATAGAGTATACAACTACTTAAAGAAAGAGGTGAAAGTCTTGATAATATAAATAAGGGGAAAAAATTATCCAAAAATAGTGAGAATTTATGACCAGTTTTGGAAAACCTACCTAAAGATATTAAAAAGTAGGATAAGCTTACACAAATTAAAAAGGAAGTAGACCTTCATAAAGCATTTTTAAGATGGTTTATGAGGATCATTCCCATATGAAGAATAATTCAAACAAATTAAGTTAAAATGATGGGATTTTTTTTACTAAGATAGATTTAATGGAGATGCATATATTGTTCTATATCTTTAAGGAGAAAGTGGACAATATGCAAAAAGAGAATGAAAAGTTCAAATAGAATCTTTGTTTACTTGTGTATTTTAGTCAGGAACACATGCAGATATACATTTGAAGTATGAAAGGCCTCAACACCCTTTTCAAAAGGAAAAATGAATATCATCATGATGGAAATCAGGATAAAAAGAGGAAAGGCTCAATTATAGCCAAATAAGAACTTCAGCTTCTATAGGACTTGGAGACCACTTTTAAGAATCTCATAAAGAATTGGGTGAAGGCTTATGTTGTGTGGAGATGCCTAGGATGTTAGTTTATAATTTATATAATTATTGTGATCTAGCTATGTTTTTTTTATTTTTTAGTTATGGTATCTCTTATTTCTTTTTTAATAGGCTTATATTTGTATTCTAGTGTATAGACCAAGTATGTGTGTTTTTTGTAAAGGGTAGGGTCCCTATTTAAAACCCCACTTTACCATTAATTAAAAAAATACCCCTTACCTTATGATTATTATAAAAAAATTACATGAAAAATAAATGTCATTATAAACCCCAAGCATTCCCTAAGAAATAAAATATATACATGGGACATTGATGCAAGCATGGATGCTTGGTGGAGATGTATAAATAATAATTTTGTATGAAAAACATGCACACCCTTTCATTTTCACTCCTAAATATATTATAATTATGAAAAATAAAATGAGAAAATCTTGAGTTCATTATTTTTTATGGTTTATAGTATTTGAAAGGGACCATGATATGCCCTATGTATTATAAAGGGTGCATGCCCTTTGTATTACATATGACATGCACCATACATAATATAAAGGGTATACACCCTTTATAATCTCAAATAGAAAGTGTCTAATGTATTAAATAGATAACACACCCTTTATGCTTGGTAACCAAGCCATGCAAATATTTTCTTATTTCATGGTTTTAAAAAGGTGTATGCCTTTGTTTAAAGGGTGCTCACACTTTGTAAGCCATGATTAAATATTTCAATAATGGCCCCTTTTTTCCCCCTAAATTTTTTACATCTACCTTACATCTACACCTATGGTTACACATGTGATTCCCACACATATGTGGGATAAACACAAGGTTTCCCTCATATTTTAGTGGTTATCTTTACATATCATACTTTTATAACACCTAGGAATTCTACTCATGTGACATAATGCATTGCTACACAATTTTATATCTTTGAACTCATATCCTTATGCATAATAATTGATATTAAATCTAAGGTTTTTTAATTTGAACAAGAGTCCTCTAGAATGGCCATTTCACTTATTCATAATCATTTATACACAATACATTGGCTCTAAATATTTTAACGTATCCTTTACCTACAAGATTTTTAGCACCTATATTACACTATATAATGTTAAATATGATCTATAACAACACTTTATATCCTTTCATGCAACATTTTTGGATTATGCATCTAACGACAATTTGTTAAATAATTTTATATCCATGGAGTCTTAATGAATATGCATTGAGATGGTTTATGACCCCCTTTCCAATCATTTCATATATTATATCCATTTTCTAATTAATTATTATCACACTTTTAAATCAAAAATAGTGATAAGTTGTCATATGTTTGGATTGTAAAACTAAAGCAAAGACCCAATGAGCCTATTAGTGATTATGTGATCCATTACAATACTATGCTCTCTAAGATGACAAATTTAATGGTTAGAAATGTTTTAAGACATATTAAAGGATATATTTATTTCTGCACTCCAACATTCTATTATTTTTAATTGATTTCATTATTTGATGACTTATACCATATGAACAAGGACTGTAAAGTTAAGCTCCTTGTTATAAATAAGCTAAAATATTGATCCAATTTTCTAATTATAGAGTGGGAATCCAAATAAGGTTATATCATTATTAGTCAATGCAAATTAAAAAAATTGAAATACCATAACATTATAATCCTATCCACTATGTTTGAGTAAGACTATCAAATGAGGAACCAAATATAAGACAAAACACAAATTTTATACCTTTCTTTAGAGACACCACTTGTTAGTTAGTTGAAGAGGTATGTGCTCATATTTTAAATCTATAGGTATTTAAAAAATTTGACTCCACATTTGTGTATCATATCTCATTGTCTACACTTGGTTTGACTTGAGAATTATCATGAGAATGGTGAAGCTCATTATGTATTTTGGTAGATTAAGTCTAAGTCTAAGAAGCTTGTCTATAATGAAGGGGGAACCTTCAAATTATAGACTAGTTGAATTGATGAGGACCATCCAATTTAATATTTAATTGGATGGATAATAATGATTTCTCACCCTCATAAATGTTGGAGGTTTAAAATGTAAGAAGGTCTATTTAAGTAAAATTGGAGTGTGGAAAATATTTGAAAGAAAAGTGAAATCATGACCCCTTTTGGAGTGTTTAAATGGTGTAAGAGGGAGGAGTGTGGAATAATGTGTAAGAGAGTGTAATAACTACTTTCACTCCTCTCCTTTCCCATTGACTTTTCCATGTGATGTCACCCAAGTTGAGGAAAATAAAAGGATTTTTTGTTTTAGTAAATAGAAGTTTCCAAAAATCCACGAAATTTTACATTAGAGGAATGTTTAGGCTAATTAATCAAGGTGATTAATTGATAATTATAATAATTTTGTATTTTTAATGTTCATTTTCCAATTAAATTTTCATTTAATTTCCCCAAAATAATACTTTAAAAAGGTTAGTTCACTTGGGGAGTAATTAATAAAACTATTTTGATGGTATGGTGCATTGCCAAAATTAGGAACATGTTTCTAAAAATTTGGGTTAAATCAATAGTTGTGTAGGTAAACTAGATTGATTGATTATTTCTAGTTAATTTTTCATGTGATTTTAGAAGGTCATTTTGATTACAGTTTAAACATGGAAGTGGTGAACATGACGAGTCTAAATTTTAACCCTACTTGAGAAGGCATTGGGAGACATAGATGAAGTAACACCTTTTCAAAGAATGAAAAATTCATTTAAGAAAAAGTTGAAAAATTAAATGAAGAAATAATTAGTGACGCATGATGCCCCTTTTAGAGGGTATGGAGGGATGAAATACATGGATGAGCTCTTGAAAATGAGAAGAAGAATCAAGACGAGGGAGATTAATCCATGGATGAGATGAATCTAGGTGAGATAATTCTTGCACAATTTAATATATAACTATTATAGAGTAGGAAAAATATTTTCCCCAAAGAGGGGGGATTGGGAAAGATGCATCCCAAAATAAGTGGCACACTTTGACTTACCCCAAACAGGGTAAAAGATGTGAGCTTGAAATTAAAAGAAATATGGATTGATTGAATTTCCCTAAAGAGAGGAGAATTGATTAACTAATAATTTTCCCCAATATTAATTAAATGATTAGTTAATTGAGTCTTACCTCTTGTATGATAAATTTAATATGACTTGGAATGAGATATTGATATTGCTTCATTTTAGAAAATGGTTGACTTTTTGTATAGCTCATTTTTGGATGTATCATGACTATCATATAAATTAGTAATTTTTTTGATGTATCATGGGTCACTAATTATTTCTTCATCTAATTTTTCAACTTCTTCTTAAATGACTTTTTCATTCTTTGAAAATATGTTAATTTTTATGTGTCTTGCAATGCCTTCTCAAACAAGGGGAAAATATAAACACTTCATTTTCACCACTTATGTGTCTAAAATAAAATTAGAATGACCTTCAAAAATCACATGTAAAATTAACCAAAAATAATCAATTAATATATTTTACCTACAAAACTATCGATTTAACCCAAATATGTAGAAACACATTCCTAATTGGGGCAATGTACCATAATGTGAAAAAAAAATTATCAAGTGCACCCCAAGTGAACCTTAACTTTTTAAATTATTATTTTTGGGGAAAAAAATGAACATTTAATTTAAAAATAAAAATGTAAATACAACATTATTCTAATTTTAATTAATCACCTTGATTAACTAACCTAAACATTCCTTTAATGTAAAACTCTATGGTTTTTTGGAGACTTCTATTTTATAAAATAAAAAAAATCCTTTTATTTGCCTCATCTTGGTGAAATAACATGGGAAAGTCAATTGGAAAGGAGAGGAGTAAAAGTAAGTTCTTACACATTCTTCCACACTCCTCCCTCTTAAACCCTCTTACACACTCTAAAAGGGGTAATGATTACAAATTTCTTCCAAATATCTTTCACACTTTAATTTTCCTTAAATAAACCCTTTTACATTTACAAATTCTAACATTGATGAGAGTGAGGACTCATTTTTATCCATCCATTTGAAGATCAAGATGAATGTTCCTCACTGATTCAACCAATCTATAAATTGAAAGTCCCCCCTCCATTATGGACAAGTTTCTTAGACTTAAAATTACTCTACCAAAATACATAAAGATCTTCACCATTCTTATGCCAATTATCTTGTTGACCCAAGTTTAGACAAGGGGATATGTTACCCAAATTGGGAGTTGACATTTCCAAATACCTCTAGATAATTAATGGTGTATGTCAAGAAAGTTCTAAACCTTGTATTTTATCCTCCATTTGGTTCCTCATTTGATAGTCTTACTCAAACCTAGTGGATAGACTTATAATGTTATGGTCTTTCAATTTTTTTGATTTTGATTCTCTAATATCACCTTGAATAAGGTTTCAATAAGGGACATTAATAATTAATTTTTATTGCCCCTTAGTGACTTAAACAAGGTTTTACTAAAAGATTATTATATGATTATTGTCTAGCACATCAAATAAGCTTTCACTATAATATGCTATGTTTAAAATTTGATCATCCCATAGTGCCTTAAAAAAGGTTTAACTATGAGGTTTTTATTCTTCATAAATGTTATCTTAGATCCCTAAAAATTATTCCACTGATATGTCACCGTGGAATAAGTTCACAATGTGTGATTTTATTAGCCCTAATTGATGTTTGTAGTTGGTTGGATGTCAATATAATGTCTAGGGTAATTAGTTTGAAAATAAGGGTAAATATAAATTATAGTATAAAAAGTTACAAAATCCTCATAAAGGCTACTAGGAAAAATTGTATTGATATTGGAGGAAAATTCCTTAAAAACCTTAAAAGGATCATCGATGTCTTTAAACTGATCTACCAGAGGTGTGTAGTTAATGCCATAACATCTACTAAGGTATGATGATTATATATATAATTGTAACTCAAGTATATCTAATAAAAGTTTATAGCCATTTTTTTGATATCCATTAATATATTCTACTTTTGCAGTTGATTCTAATTCAAAGGGATCTAAGTCTGATGTTGAAATTAACATTGATTCTACTTCTGATGCTAAATATGAGAATGGCTTTATAATGGAACTTGATTTTGATATTTATGGATACATAAATATGGTCTATTAAATTATGTTATCCACAAGTATCTTATTCACCTTTCACTTTGAAATGAAGGCTTTGGGATGAAGGAATTTTCTAAAAGGAGGAATGTTTAGTGATGGATGAATAATGGGTTATTATTAAATAATAATGGTCATTTCAAATATGGGTCATATGTCAAATAGAGGTGGACCAAAAATGGTTTGGGTTTGGTCAAAAATGGGTGATTTGAAAAAAATGTTAACAATGGGTTGACTTATCTTGATCTTGATTGGTAAATGGATGCATCTAATCATGTTTGGGAAGGGGATCATGACATATCTTAATCAATTACTTACCAAACTTGGACACACTTTGATTTTCAATATATAATATTCCTTGGAGGGGAAATGACGTAATAGGTATAGATTATTGGCTTTGTTTTGGTTATAAGACTAGATTGGCTTACTAACTACTAGATAAAATGTTAAAAGTAGATGTAAAGTGGGCTAGTTGTTGGATAAGCTGGGTAAATTGATATATCACATTTCGATGTATGAATGGCCATGATATAAAAAATTTAATATCTATTTATTGCTCCAAAATCATACTCCCATCACACTTATGAGGTTAAGTGTCAAAGAGAAAAAGGTAGAAGATAATAAGGGACTTTGGTCCTTTATTTCAGGATTGATAGGTAGATTAATCTAGGGTACGATTGTAGGTATGTGTCTCCATGATGTATCATGTTAGGAATAAACTAAAATAGAGGTTTTTGATACCACCATAATTCACTATCATGATTGAATATAAATTTTGTATACTTGTCATTTATCATAAACTGCTATAATATTTCTATTTACTAATTTATAACTTAAGGGAATGTTATTTAACTCTCAAAACAAACATAAAAAGAGGGAAATGTTTAACCATAAAAATATAGATTAGGTTTACCTAGGGTTAAAGGGGATATATATAGACTAAGGTATAAGGGTGATAAACTATCTCCATAATAGGCTAATTACATAATAAACTCAAATATAACATGTGTTGAATTTATTAAACTAAGATAGGTTAAATATAGTAAGTTATCTATGATAAATATGGAAATGGAAAATAAGTAATGTACTTGATTCTAATGTTGACATAGTTTTGGATCTAGAATAGGTTGGAAGTAGGCTAGAATAAGATTTTGGAACAGTCACCAAATTTTGGATTGAGTATATTTGTAGCCACAGACACTAGCATCAGCCTTGGATAGTTTCTTTGATTCTACTATATAAACCTAATGCATCTATCATATATGGAATACATAATTAAAAAGGATGGGACCACCTTTATGATTTTGTATTTATCTTCACCTTCACTTTGTTGCATTCAGATCTAGGTCATGGATTGTCACTCCTCATGAAATTGTAAAATCCTAGTTCTTCATCTTCATAATGACCTTGCAGGAAAATGGTTTAGTGTGCACATGGTGTTGAGATAACCCAAAATAAACCTATATTAATGATCATTTCCTACATATCCAATACTATAAATAGTTCCTTAGACTGATGTGTTTCTCCCCTATGTGTTGTCTTGTGTGTGAATCTTGTAATATGTGAAAATTAAATACAACAGTGACCTAGCTTGTAACTTAAAAAATTGGACTCTTAGGCTGATCCTTAAATAATTTAGACCTATTTAAGTTTTATCCCTATGAATTATATGAAAATATGAGAAAATATATAATATTTACTTTAACAAGTGTTTGATTGAATGCTTTGATAAGTTGTCGTAGGTCTTTTCTAGGTGTATGCTAGGTGAAGAATGAATGAGGATTAATCTTATATTTATATCAATCTATATGGAGAAATAAATCACACTAAATTACTTAGGATGACCATTATGATAAATTTAATTTGAAACATAGATTAATTTAGGTAATTATAAACTTGCATTAGAGTAGAACACCTACATTGATGAAAGTGGCTATCTAAAATACTAGTGTATAGGGAATAGGAAAGTAGGTGCAGAATCACAACTTGTAAAAGTGGAAGATAAGTTAGTTTTAATTATTATAGGAAATTTATAAGGTTTAGGTCATCAACATAAGATTGGCCATACTAATATATAGGCTAAAGGTCACAAGATAGAGAAGATGTGAGACTTACAAAAGTGGGAAAGGTCTAGAACTAATAAGAATAACCAAGGTCTAAGTTTTCCAAGTGTACAAGACTAAGGTGATATATAATCCATAACTTTCATCTAAACTCCCACCTTTAATCTAGTAATGAAATTTTTAGTTTAAAGGAGAAGAAATGTGTACCTTGGTGTGTATAACACACCTTACCTTTGCTTGAGTCTAACTTAAGTGCTTTGCAAGTGAGTGACCTATAACCAAGATAATGCTACATTCCATTATCAGTGCATATAATATAAAATTTAAATAATTTGAGATTATTGAAATTGAAAGATTAAGGTTTATAATTACACCTAAATATCAATATAATTACCTTGCCTATTGGAAAGTTGATTTGTGTAGTCATATAAAATGTCATTTTAGTGAAATGAGTCTTACTTGAGACTAGCTTATCCTTAGCTTATCCCTAGACCTATATTATGGCCTGTTTTGATCATTTTATAGATTTTGTGTGAGTCCAACCCATTCAATCATCATTGAGCCTTCACTTTGGAACACAAGTCCCTTTTCACCTACCACCTGGACATTAGCATGACCTTTTGGACTATAGTGCATTATGTTATTGAAAAATGGGAAACGCTAATATTCCCTTGGTATTTTCACCCCCAATGGATATATTTTCATTTCTAAAATCACCTTAAGGTCATCCTAGACCCATTTCAAGTCTTGAAAAATACCATAATGATATACATAGACCACTTTCATTCATTTATCTTCTAGATGGAAATTAGATGCAAATACTCACAAGCAAACTGAGAAATAATTGTGAAAATCAAGGTAATTTATCCTTATTCTACCCTACTTATGTATATATCAATATATAGTATCCTAGAGCTCAAATTAATCAAATTTATAGTCTCAAGCCACACTCAAATCATTCAAATCAGTAGTCATACTATCATTCACTTACACTTGCACTGACACTTAGATTGGGATAACTACATTGAGCTTGATCCCCCTTTTGAGGTATTGGTATGTAGGCAACTCTCAACACATGGGGTGTTTAGGTCAAGTCCATCCTACCCTACTAATATCATTATTTTACTATTTGTACTCTTAAAATACCTAACAAATATGGAGGCTTAGGGTTTCATATTTGAATTATTCAAAATAAAGAATAGATAATGATCTAGCATCTGGTCACATAGGCATAGGATTATCAGAACTAAGTGAAGGTCCACCCAAAAACTCATTGTCTCTAATACATAGGGACATTAACATGGCATAGAGGATACTAGTGTTGTTTATTATTGACCAATAGACCACACTACTATCCAAGAGGGTTTTAACACATGTTTCCTATTGGTGACACCTTGCACTACTTTATCCCAAGTTTTAGTTTACTACTTGTCATTCTCAATTACTTTTCTAGATAAGTATCCCTTTATAATTCATTACTATTTATAGGCTAAGCAAACTAATCAATTATTGTAAAAAATAGTGGATATTGATATTACTATATATTTATTCCCTAATTTATTATTTCAATACTTTAACAACCTAGAGTTTTACATTCCATATCTCCCTTAAATAGTTAAATCATTTGGTGAACCATAATTACTTTAAATAGTGCTAAAAAACCCTAGCCCTATATGTTCATAGGGTTTGTATCCTTATTTTTTCTATTTCCATTTATTTTTCTAGGCTTTTCAAATTTCATATATTCTATTATAACATTCCTCTTTCATTTTGTTTGATATATGCCATCTAAAAAAATTATATCTCTTATTTTAATAAGTGTTAGACTTAGTGGTAACCCTATTGAGCATACCTATATACCTTCTATTCAAGCTTATACCATGTATAAAGGACTAGTTACAAACCCCTTAATTGATCCTTCAAATTATTATTATGTGTATTTTAATGATAATACATTAGAACATGAGAAATACAATCAATATTTTGATGATAGACAAGATAAAACTTAGGAAACACTCCCCTTCTCCATGAAGGAAATATTATAGTTAATAAAAATGATATATTAAATAGTTTCATACATAGAATTTAGGAATATCCCCATGATCAAGAAAATATTTTTTAAGCTATATTAGAAATAAAGAATACATCACTTGGTCAATCTTCTAACCCCATAGATGCTAATATTTTTACACCTACTAGAGAGGAAAATTACATTCTACAACAAAGTACTATAACTAACCAATTATCACTAATAGAAACACCTCTTTGGCTAGTACACATCCCTCCTCTTCATATGTAAAACACTTTAGGTAATAGATCCATTATCTATAGGCAAAAGTGTTACATGTTTATCAAGGTGCTACTAGACCATGTCATGCCTTGGACTCTCACATTCTCCTACATACACCATTGGCACAACATATAGTGGAAACTCCTTTACAATCCAAATTTTTGGAACCCAATCTTACTTTGTATGATGGTAAGGGTGACCTAGATTATCATCTACATTCTTTTCACATAGCATATTTGGACTATGTATCTAATTATTGGATCCTAACTAATTATTTCCCTACAGTTTAAAGGACTATGCATTACAATGGTTTTATGATCTCTGTAATCAATCCATCACAACATTTAATCTGTTGGAAGCTATGTTTTTGGCAAATTTTTCAATCAACATCAGTGATAAGGTTTTCTATGCTCAAGTTACTCAATTAAAACAAAAATCTAATGAGCCAATCGCATAATGTATCTCATGATATAAAACTATATTATCAAAGATGACAAACCCCATGGAACACAGATAACTCAAGGACATTGAATTAGAGTTTATTACCAGTATTTCATAAAGCCATACTATTCAAAAAGTTTCCATCATTCACAAATCTATGTCATATAGTGAAATAATTGGAAGTCAAACTTCTCTCAATAGGCAAGTTAAAGTACACAATTACATTAGATTCAATGAATAAGAGTTACAATAATCCCACATATAAGGTGAGGCCCACTAAAAATGAAAATGAAAAAAAGACAATAATTAATGTAACTTCATATCCAACTCCTTGCATGGTTTTATCAACTCCTCCAAAGAAACCTTTTATGAATCTTCCTGAATCACCATCACATGTTTTATAGTAACTCTTAGAATGCAATGTCATATCTCTCCCTCGCATAAAAGAGGTCCATATGACTATGCCTCTTCCAAAGAATTATGATTCTAGTCAATTTTAAAATTATCATAGGGCATTTTCCATACTATAAATAGATTCATCAGTTTAAGACATAAGATAAAAAATTGATAGATGTTAATATCATTGATGTGAGAAATCCTATAGAAGCATCCAGAGCATAACCAATGGAATCAAAAGCAATGAAAATCTTTGAAGACCCATATTCAAAACATAAAACTAATGAGATAGTAGGTACTTCTAGTGTTCATTATACTTATAAGGCATATCCACCACTATCATCCTATCATATTCATATAATGGACACACACCTTGTAAATAATATCTTTGGTGTGTATCATACTATAGTTCCAACTAGACCACTCTTCAATTTCTCAGAGTAAGAGATCATCAATGATGACTTATATGCACTCTTTGTATGATATTATATTGATCATCACCATAATTAAAGTGCCATGGTTGATAATGGGTCATGTTGGCCAATTTTGGTCGACATACCAAGCTTCTACCTAAATGGATGAGCTAAATAGAGTTTTGGATGGAATGAGTGGTCCAAAGATCACATGTAGCTTGCAAATATTTTGAATCACTTTACGTAAACTTAAAGTGTAGTTTGTCAAATTTTAAATAAGTAGGTTCTCATGGTTATCAATATAGTCAAGATCATGGGATGAGTTTTCATAGGTCTCAAAAACTCATTTTGATCTTTGAAAGTTCTTTCACAAGCATAGAATAGCCAGACCATCATCAACATGTCATGCAAAAAAAATGGGTCAATCTGATTGCACATTTAATAAATTTACCTAGGGATCCTCTCAAAACAAAATATTACATGGATGTGAATTTCTTGATACCTAGATCATGTTATAAAAATTTCATTACTTGATGAGCTTATTATCTCAAGTTATAAGCATTTAAAGTTGAATTGGTAGTCTAGGATGGGTATATGGATGTCAAGTTCAAGCTTTGGAAAATATCCATTTGAATTCAAATGTCCCAATATAAATTGTCAATGTTCGATTAGACCAAAATCCAATGGTGAGAAATAACCTAACAAGTGTCAATGGGTCCTAAGGATCTAATAGAGCACATTTGATCATATATTGAATATCAAGGATGAGCATAAAGTCAAAAGGTCAGCATATCCAAGGATGAATTTATGGCTCCCAAATGGTATGATCTCAAAAGCTCATAGAATATCTAATATCATATATGCAAAGATAGAATTAGTGGGCCCAAGAAGATCAATAATACATGATACATGTTACAAAGTAGATATAATGAGTGATGGGTCAAAAGGTTAGTAAATCTAGAAGATAATTGTGTGGGTGACAAGTGTCTCAACCATGTTAAACTAGAAAAATATATATGGCTCACATTAATTCATATTAATAAATATAGATAGTGTATGATAAGAATATCCAACATGCTCATCCAATGCAAATCATAGATCAATGGTCAATGATGAAGGTTGAAGGTATTATAATCTTGAAGGCCCAAATTAAGATCAATGTCTAAAATTAAAGTTCAAGTTAATGAAACTATGATTGGAGGTCAAAATATGATCCAAGTTGAACTAGAGTAGATATTGTAGGATCAAACAATGCCATTAGAAGCTCTAAATGGGTAAAATAGGTCTTTTGGGTCTATTAAAGATCAAAGGTGGGCTGATAGGTTGTTCAAGTAATGTAAATGCACCCAAGTATATATGATGACTATATGAAAACCAATAAATAAGATTGGTTCTCATCTATAGTAGATATATGTTTAGTGGTTGTAGTAAAGAGCATGCCAAGGCATAAATATGATATTTATATCATCTAAAATTCAATAAGAACATTTAGCCACCTAAAGTGAACATAGTCATAGTTTAATCAAGTTGATGGATATAAAGACCTTGCCCCCATAATGAAGTAAGAGGGGATGGCGTAGAGTCCTAAGATGGAGATATAGTGGTTGAAAATTGCAATTAGAGAATTCAATGCATTCTCAAAACCTGAAAGATTTTTTTTTTCATAGAAAGAGCTTGACTCATCATCTTTAGAACATTCTTGTCATATATCATGTTTCTTAGCTAATGAAAAAGCTTGGGGGCTATTGGGACAAATAAAATTTGATCTATTTATGATGAATTATGTCCTGATTTGAGGAAAATATGTTGGAGAATTCAAAAAAGGTGCTTGAAACTCCATCAAATTAATTGAACCCCATTTATTGATTTCAACATGCATGTTCCCCATCTCTCTCATTCCCTTTTTTCTATAAATATAGGCTTATGAGCCTTAAAATGGATCCCTCTCTTGGGCATGACTAGACTCCACCAAGATTGATCCTTATAACCTCTTGACATAAATAGATGACTATTTTATATTTCATTATTCTAGTATAGTGTTTTCATATTAGTTTGATTTTCATATGTGGTATGGATCTCTCCCTTTTCAAGTATTTATCTCACCTAATTACTAGTTTATCTTATTATGCAGGTCATGTTTAGTGTTTAATGTCATTTTATTAAAGCTAACATGTGGATACATTAATTGGTTAGTGCCTTGAATCAAGCCTTTCCATAACTTTAGGATTTAATCACTTGGTAAACCTCTACATGAAATATTGATGCATAATAGACATTTGGATTTGTAGGTTTAATCTTTTGCTTGTCTCATTAGTTTTTTTTAGAAGTTAAAGTAGAGTATATGAATAATCATTTTAGGTGTATCACCAACATTAGCTTAGATTTCCCTTTCAAGTTATCTTTCTCTCCCTTTTCATACTATAAATTAGTAGGTTTTAGTGGAAATGAGCTAAGTGATACATCATAAGAGCTAGCCTCATAAAAAATCCTAGAGGTTTAACCCAAGATTAGGTAAACCACAACCTAGGGTCATTTCCATGTTGGACTAGATTTGAGTAGGAGACCTAAAGAATCCTTTGCTCAGCAAAGGTGCAATCTATAATCTCCAATAGTTTTGGCATGCCTGGTGGGACCAAGATCCAAAAGAGTGGAAAGAATATTGGTGTGTCTTTCTTATAATAACCTTTTGAAAGTAAGCAAGTTAACACCAATGGAAACATTGGATCAAATCTTATAGTTGTAAGTAGCCTAGGTATGTCTCATTGAAAATTTTAATCAATTCTTTCATCTCATTTGACATATGAGGCTGATATGAATAACTATGGTGGATACACCTATCATTCTTCTCCTTATCAGTAGTTTTCTTATAATCAGCAACAATATGATCCTCACCAACATTATGAGGACCTATATCAATCATATATTCAAGAGCATTACCTTGATCTTGCCTATGAATAGCTATTCCATCATAATATTTCCCCTTCCCAGTCCTATGATGAGCCCCCTTATTACCAAGATCTTCAAACCTTCTATGAGTCTCATTTACCCCCTTTGTATCCTAGTTACCCTCCTGATCAGTCATGGAAGTTACATGACATCCCTAAATAGCCTACTCATACCCCAAGCCATTCTATATATATATCCTTAAAAAGGATCTATTAGACTAAGAAAACATTATGATATACATTGATACATTGAAGGGGTATGGGCAAGAAATTCCAAAACATGTCATTAGAGGGGTTGGGACTTCAGTGCAACAAGCAAAGGAGGAGTGGATGTATTTCATTAGGAGAGGTTATTATAGAAATAATGGTGACATTCTTGATATAGATGGACTCATCTTACATATTGAGGAAAATTTGGTAGCCCATGAAGATCAACAAACACTTCATCACCCATCTTGTCTTCCCTCATTTACTCCATGGCAGCCTCATGTTGAGCTTCCCATCACCACTCATAAGCCCTCACCACATGATTTTAAAATCCATCATAGTTCCCACTAACTCCACTCAACCTTCCCCTCATATAAATCTATCCAAGGGAAAGTCAAGGAGGAAAGGCAAGTTTGGGTTGAAAGAGCCAGCCATCATGAGCAATCAAGGTTTGATTTTAAAGCCTACCTTGCTAGGAAAATTAAATCTACACACAAAAATTTGTACCAAACACTGGTAGTTATAAATGAAACACCACCTCAACTACACATACCTCATTTTAATCCTCAAGCCATAATGCACACTATGCAGGAAAACCATGAGCCCAAATTCCCATCTTGGAACCAAATCATGTAGTCAAGAAAACCCAAAGTCATTCAATCCCCACCCTCCCCTCCTTAGGAGTCTAAGTCATTTCCATCTTGTAAATCCATCTAGATCAATATGAAAAATAAGGAAGACATGAATTTTAAAGATAAATAGTTAGACCAAGGAGGTGTCACATATATCTCATCAATCTTAGAGTCATCCCAAGAATATCCTATGCTACTCCTTGAAGAGGTAAGTAGTAAACTCCATGTTGAACTCATAACTGATGATGATGAATTTTCAGATTCATAAGAGGAGATCATAATTAGGACACTAATTGGCAAGGGTGAGCATGTCTCAGTCTTTCAAGATATTAATATAGATGAATTCAAAGAGAAAACTGAGATAGAGGATGAGATACAAGTACAAGAACAAGTACATTAAGAGGAATCTAATCCAATTAAATTATTTAGTTTCATGGCTTCCTCCCCTAAAGAAAAATATATATAAGTACCAATTTTCACACCAATTCCATCTATGCCTCAAGACCCATCCATATTACCAAATCCTACACCTATTTCATTCAAAGTCCTAAGCTTCCTACCTCCTTAAGAGATAGTTGTCCCTTCACCCACTCCACCTACCATTCCTCATGAAACCCATCCATCTCAAACTTGGAAACCTTCATGGGCTATGCACTCAAATTATGTGATACCTAGCCTTTGTCATGAGGATCCTATTATGGTTAGTCCATCTGATCAAGCAAATGAGGTGGAAGAGGTCAAGAAATTTAAGGTTACAAGCTTCATGAGCTTCCTCTATGGAGAGGCTACCCAAAAAATTCAATTTATGTTAGAAGTAGAGATAGCTTTAATTTATACCATTCACACTCAAGAAGATGAGTGTGTCATGTGGGAATAAGAAGAGGAAATTGCTAATTTAAATGAACTTCAATAAGGATGTGTTGAGGAGGATGTAGGTGTTTATGAGGAGGATATTTCTATTTATACCACTCTTTGATGTGAAAGAGGCAATTATACCTTTAAGCATG
Organism: Torreya grandis; assembly: GCA_037957365.1. Lineage (NCBI taxonomy): Eukaryota > Viridiplantae > Streptophyta > Pinopsida > Cupressales > Taxaceae > Torreya > Torreya grandis. The sequence continues at coordinate 1,621,952 of JARHVA010000982.1, read as the reverse complement.
AGAAATCAGAGCTACCATCTTATGTTGAGAATGAAGGAGTTGAGGCTATCGACTCCTTGGTTGAGCTACCATCTTATGTAGAGGATGAATAAATAGATATAATAGTTGATCAAATTAATGAATTTGTGGGGTAGCCAGAGGTTACCAATCAACCAAAAGGCCCATTAGAGGACTTTTTTGAAGTTTTGGGAGCAATATATGATATTCTTCAAGAGTACTATGGTCTAATCATAGCCAAAGAGAGCAACCTTGTCATGTAAATCAAAGAACATGGAGTGGGAAGTTATTCAAACTATCACCTCAAGAGCTCATTATAGATGTGGAATTTTTTTAGACCTTTAGAATGGGATATTAGCTCCTTGGTGAGCCTATAGACATGGGTATGTTTCCAAAAGGTAATATTGGGCTATTTGGTGCTCAGCCTAGTCAACTAGATTGTGAATGAATGGAACTTCAATCCAAGTTAGGGGTTGCTAGTAGGATTGTCATTACAAGAGGGTGTTATTTAAGGTACCTATTTCAATTGGAGATTGGTAAAATTAAGAATCACCAAGTGAGTATCTTTACATTAAAGGTTACTTTTCTCTTACTATTCCATATACGAGCATGCCAAAGGAGTTAGCAAAGAAGAGACTTGCTTCCTTAACTACCAAGCTTGAAAGTGAATGTGTGATACATCATTCTCAATCTCATCATGGAAGTGAATTCATAAGTTTCCAATTTGACCCTAGAGGGAGGTGAAAGTAAATTTCAACCTTGTATATATTAGAGTAGATTTCATGCTTTTCTCTAAGTGCTTCTATGCACCTTTGTTTAGTAGGTTAGCTATTTTTTCTTTCCTCTAAATGCTTACCTATACTTACCTTTGTTTATTTTGTCCTTGTTTTCATTTTGTTTCAAGAGTTATCTAGGGTTGGTAGTTATTTTTATCCTAAAATCAATGTGTTGAACCAAATTAGAGACTCCATGCCCAATGGAATAGTCAAGATAAATAGACTAGGTTCTCAAGCATAGCAAGCATGATTCCTTATGAGTCACTAGAAATGTTGGCCAATTTTTCCCACACACCAAACTTCTACCTAAATAGATGAGCTAAACATATTTATTAATGGAATGAGTGGTCCAAAGATCACATGTAGCTTGTAAAGCTTTTGAAACACTTTAAGTTTATAGTGTAGTTTGTCAAATTTTGAAGAAGCAAGTTCTCATGGTGATCAATGCAGTTAGGATCATGGGATGAGTTTTCATACTTCTCAAAAACTCATTTTGAGCATTGAAAGTTATTTCACAAGCATAGCAGAGCCATACCATCATCAACACATCATGAAAAAATAAATAGGTCAATCTGATTGCACATTTAATAAATGTATCTGGGAACCTCTCAGGCCAAAATATTACATAGACATGAATTTATTCTTGCCTAGATCATGATCTATAAATTTTATGATTGATGAGCTTGATATCTAAATTTAAAAGCATTTAAAGTTAAACAAATAGTCTGGGATGGGAATGTAGATGTCAAGTTAATGATTCAACAAATATCCATTTGAATTTAAATGTCCCAAGATCAATGGTCAACATTTGATCAGACCAAGATCTGATAATGAGTGGTAACCTAATAAGTATTAGTGGGTCTCAAGGATCTAACAAAGTGTATTTGATCATACATTGAAGATCAATAATGAGCATCAAGTCAAAAATTTAGTGTATCTAAGGATGAATGCATGGCTACCAAGTGGCATGATCTTGAAAGCTTGTAGAAGATCCAACAATGCATAGGCAACTATAAAATCAAAAGGATTAAATAGATTGATAGTGTGAAATTCATTATATAAAGTATATCTAATGGTGAGTAATGGGTTAAAAGGTTAGTGAATATTGAAGACAAATATGTGGGTGATAAGTGTCTCAATCACATTAAAATAGTAGAAGATCTATGGCTCATGTTCATTCATACTAAGAAAGATCGATGGTGTGCGACAAGAAGATCCAATGGTTCTCATCTAATGAATATCATAGATAGACAGTCAATGATGAAGGTAAAAGGTGTTATAATCTTGAATGCCTAGATTAAGATCAATGGTTAAAATTAAAGGTCAAAGTTATGAGACTTTGACTAGAGGTTGAAATATGATCCAAGTTAAACCAAAGTGGATATTACAAGATCAAACGATGCCATTAGAATCTCTATAGGGGTAAAATAGGTCTTTTAGGTCTATTAAAGATTGAATATGGACTAATATGTTGTTCAAGCAATGTAAATGCACCTAGGTAGATATGATTACTATATGAAAACTATTAAATAAGATTATTCATCTATAGTAGATATGTGTTTAGTGGTTGTAGTAAAGAACACACCAAAACATAAATATGATAGTCATATCATCCAAAATTTAGAAATAACATTTAGTTTCCTAAAGCAGACATAATCATGGTTCAATTAGGTTGATGGATATAAATACCTTTACCTAATAATGAAGTGGGGATAGCATAGAGTCCCAAGATGGAGATCTGGTGGTTAAAAATTGTAGTTGGAGCATTCAATGCATTCTCAAAACATGAAAGATTATTTCTTTCTTAGTAGGAGCTTGACTCATCTTCCTAAGAACATTCTTGTCATATAACATATTTCTCAACCAATGAAAGATCTCAAGGGCTATTGGGACAAATAAAAGTCGATCTATTTATGCTGAATTATGTCCTGATTTGAGAAAAATATGGTGGAGAATTCAAGAAAGATGGTTAGGAATCCACAAAGTAATTAGACCCCATTTATTTATTTTGGCATGCATATTCCCCATCTCTCTAATTCTCTTCTTCTATAAATATAGGATTTTAAGCCTTAAAATGGATCCCTCTCTTGGGCATGACTAAACTCTACCAAGATTGATCCTTGTAACCTCTTGAGATAAATAGATAACTATTTTAGATTTTATCATTCTAGTATAGTGTGTTCATATTAGTTTGATTTATATATGTGGTAGAGATCTCTCCCTTTTAAAGTCTTGATCTCACCTAATTACTAGTTTATCTTATTATGCAGGTCATGTTTAGTGTTTAATGTCATTTTATTGAAGCTAGCATGTGGATACATTTACTGGTTAGTGCCTTGAATTAGGCCTTTCCATCACTTCCCTTAGGTTTTATTCACTTGGTAAACATATACATGAAATACTAATACATAAAAGACATTTGGAGTTGTAGGTTCAATATTTTGCTTATCTCATTAGTGTTTATTTGGAAGTTCAAGTAGAGTGGATGAATAAAAATTTTAGGTGTATCACCATCATTATCTTAGATTTTCATTTCAAGTTATCTTTCTCTCCATTTTCATCCCAACAATTAGTAGGTTTTAGTGGAAATAACCTAAGTGATACATTATAGGAGCTAGCCTCATTAAAAATCCCAAAAGTCTGACCCGAGATTAGGTAATCCATAACCTAGTGTCATTCTTATATTAGACTAGATTTGAGTAGAGGACATGAACAATCCTTTGCTTAGCTAGGGTGTAATCTAGAATCTTCAACAAGTCAATAATCAATATGTGTACTATTACACTTCTAAAACATTTGGGTTATTTAGATCAAGATATTTCTATGATAGACATAATTATTCATGGTTTTAGTGGCCATGTCCAAAGCTCCATTAGGGAGATTGTAATTACATTACAAGTTAGGCCTAGACATGTGGTCATCAGATTCTTAGTTGTACCTAGTGACACAACATTTGATGTTATTGGGTAGGCCTTAGATATAATATATTTGTTCCATTCCATCCACTTCACATAAATGTCTTAAGTATATACATGTTAATTAGGTGGTTATAGTTGAGGGCCTTTCATATGAGTATCCTTTACATATTCCATAGCCAATTTCATATAAACCACTAGTCACAACTCCACACATATATTTCATTATCACACCTCTGATATCAGTTGATCTAAAAATGTAGGTGAGGTCTACTCCTATATCATTACCACATACACATACTCTTTCATGGATACCTTTATTAGAGAGACCCCTACATCATAATGTTGAGTGTGGATCCCTTTATGGATATCACATGACCATGATGGTAAATTTTGGGGGATTAGAGAGCTCCAAGGATGTGGGGAGCACATTTTGCATTTACTCCTCATGTGTGTGAATATTATCAAATGCTTATTTAATAATTTTCATGTTGACTTCCATGTTTATTGGAAGTGGGATTTATTTCCTTGTTTTAGGGAATTAATTATTATATATTTAATTTCCATAGGAGGAAAAAATTATTAAATGATTTATTTAATAATTTATATGATGTATTATGGAAGTGGGATTGCTTCCTTGTCTCAAGGAGTTTATTTTTATCTCTTTGCATTAGAATTTGTGCCTTTTAGAGGAAGATGGCATGTTCCTTCTTGGTAAGGCTTATGAATAAACATGATGAGGTGGAAATGGCATGATCCTTTGTGGATGAAGCTATCTTGGATAAGGATAGTGTGTATCTCCTTCTTTGATGGGTTTTCTCCTCATTTATTATATATACAGGTGGAGATGAGACTTTAAGAGAAGAAGAGATAATAGGTTTTGCATATAACAAGATACGATATGTGAGATATTTTTGTATAATGTGGTAAACAGCTTGTAACAAGATATGATATGTGAGTTATTTTTGTATAATGTGGTAAGCAGCTTGTGGATGTTTGTTTTATATAGGTATAGGTGTAGTAGAGCATTTGTGGATTATTGTTGATAGATTTTAGATTTGGATCAGCAATTCAGACAATTCATTTGCGAATTTTTGAAGATATATTTTATCTCTATAAGACATTCTTTGTAATCTTATTTTGTTACAAATTTTATTGAAGAGTTTCTTGGTGGATGTAGTTCACATTGGGTGAACCAATATATATATATATATATATATATATATATATATATATATATATATATATGTTATGTGTTATTGTTGGTTTTGTTCTCTCCATTTATACTTTCATTTAACTATGATTTGAGGAATTGTTTCCATGATACATTTTAGTGTATAATTAAATATGATTTTCATACATTTAAATGTGATTTTATGGTGATTTAAACCTGATTTAAATTCTTTTAATTCCTAACAACTAGTATCAGAGCTATGGTTGTGTGTTTTGCTAAAGTGGTCAATCATAGGAAAGGTTATTATCTTGAGTGGCAGCTATGGGAGAAGAGATCAGATTTAGGGTTGAGAAATTTGATGGTAATAATTTTGGTTTATGGAAAATGTACATGGAAGATTACCTATATCATAAGGATCTTCATCTCCCCTTGGAGGGGAAAACAAAATAACATGTAAGTATGAGTGATGTGGATTGGTCATTACTTGATAGGAAGGCATTGAGAACCATATGGTTATGCCTTGCATCTTCTATTGCATTTAACATTTCTAATAAGAAATTATAAAGGATCTCATGGATAAACTTGAGAATATGTATGAGAAACCCTCAGCCTCAAATAAAATATTTCTTCTGAAAAGATTCTTTAATATGAAAATGTCTGAGAATGGTTCAGTTATTAGTCATTTAAATGATTTTAATATAGTTATAAGTATGCTCACTTTTGTTGGAATTAAGTTTGATGATGAAGTTAGAGATTTTTTTATTACGTGTTCTTTTCCTAATAGTTGGGATAGCTTGGTTATGGCTATGAATAATGCAGTCCCTACCAAGGGAAGCTTAAATTTTAAGGATGTTGTAGGTGTGATTCTTAGCGAAGAAATGTGAAGTAAAAGCACTAGTGAATCATCTTTAGGTAATGCTTTGTCTATTGATACTAAAGGGAGGAAAAAGGACAAGAGCAAAGGTAACTATGGAAAGACAAAGGGTACATCTAAATCCATATCTAGAACCAAGATGATATGCTAGCATTGTGGGAAGAGTGGACACTCAACTAAGGATTGTTTGTCACTTCAAGATAAGAATGCTAAAAAGGAGGAAATAAATGCGATAAATGTGACATCACATAAATCATGTCAGGATGCCTTAATTCTTTCTATGAATATTTTTTTTGAGTCTTAGGTATTAGATTTAGGGGATTTTTTTCATGCCACCCCACATAAGCATTATTTTACTGATTATGTTCAAGATAATTTAGGACATGTTTATCTTGGTGATGATGAACCATGTGAGATAGTAGGGAATGATTATGTTCAGTTTAAAATGTAGAATTGAAACACATGGCTACTTAAGGATGTCATGCGTGTGCCTATGTTGAGATAGAATTTGGTTTTAGTGGGGTAATTGGGTAATGAGGGTTATTCGGTAATGTTTACTACAAATTATTTTAAATTTACCAAAGGTGCCCTTATGATTTTGAGAGGTAAGAAAGTTGGCACTTTATATTTGACTAATATTTTTTATTCTTATGATTTAGTTGCTACATATGGAAATGCAATTATGTGGCACTACAAGCTCGATCATATGAAACAAGTTTCTTAGATTAAAAGACATAAATCTAGACTTATGTAAGAATTGTGTATGGGACACAAAAGAGGGTTATGTTCTTGAAGGTTAGACCCATAAATAAAGAATCACAAGTTAGAGTTGGTACATTAAGATGTATGGAGACTAGCTCAGGTATCTTCTATTGGTGGTTCTAATTATTATGTCACTTTTATTGATGATGTAACTAAGAAATTTTGAGTTTATTGTATTAAAAATAAATCTAATGTATTTGACACTTTTAATAAGTGAAAACCCTTATTTGAGAATGAAATAGGTCTCAATTTGAAATGTCTCAAATCAAATAATAGAAATGAGTATTTTAGTAATGCTTTCTTTGATTATTGTTCTAACAATGGAATTTGTAGGCAAGGGATGGTTCTCAGAACTCCATAGTAGACTAGGGTATCTAAAAAGATGAACAAAACAATAATGGAATGTGTTAAAAGCATGAGGTTACATGTGGGGTTACCTTTATAGTTTTGGGTAGAAGTAGTTAGCATGCCAGTATATCTGATTAACAAATGACCTTCTATGCCTTTATATGGAGGCATTCCTAAACAAGCTTGGTCTGGTAAGAATGTTGATTATTCTTTTCTTAGAGTCTTTGGATGTGAGGATTTTTCTCTCATTAAGAAAGAGGATAGGACCAAGTTAGAGGATAAATTAGAGAAATGCACACTTGTTGTATACTATGAGGGTGACTTTGGTTTCCGTTTATGGATCATTAAAGATAAGAAAATATTTTGGTCTAGAGATGTAGTTTTTAATTAAAAAAATTTATGTATAAGAATCAATTACAAAAACAGGAATAAGAATAGAAAGAGTACATAGTATTGGATGACATTATAGATGATAAAGTATCTAATTAATTATTTTAATAACCTTCTACACAAGGACCCCAAACTCTTATGGTAAGAGGTCTTCTAGGGTAAGAAGAGAACTTAAACATTTTTATCCTTCTTTTAATTATTTTTTACTCACTTACAATGGAGAACTAGAGTGTCATGAGGAAGTAATGCAAGTAGATGTCAGGATGAAGATGGAGCAAGCCATGGATGAGGAGCATAGATCTCTCATGGAGAACCAAACATGGGATTTGGTAAGTCTACCCAAGGGCAAGAGTGAATTAGCAAATTAGTGGATCGTAAGGATAAAATATGAAGATGAAGGGAGAAAAAGGTATAAGGCTAGGATGGTGGTCAAGGGGTTTGCACAAAAATAAGGTATTAATTTTGATGAGATTTTCTCTATTATTGTAAAAATGACTTCTATTAGGATTATTATTAGTTTAGTTGTAGTTGAGGATTTTCACTTAGAAAATTTAGATGTGAAAATTGCTTTTATTTATGGTGATTTGGATGAAGAGTTGTATATGAAGCAGCCATAGGGATATGAGGTCAAAGGGAAGGAGAACTTTGTGTGTAGACTAAAGAAGAGATTGTATGGCTTGAAACAAGCTCTATGATAATGGTATAATAAATTTGATTGTTTTATGTTGGAAAAAGAATATCAAAGGTGTAATTCTAACCATTGCATGTAAATCAAACATTTTGATGATGATTCTTTTATTATTTTATGTTTTTATGTGGATGACATGTTAGTTACAGGAAAGAACATACAACATATTCATATGCTTAAGAAATAGCTTAGTGAATCCTTTTATATGAATTATTTGGGTGTTGTAAAGAAAATCCCTAGTATGAGGATTACTCATGATAGGAAGGAGAGGAAGATAATCTTATCTCGATTAGAGTATGTGAAGAAAGTCTTGGAAAGGTTTAGCATGTTGGATGCTAAATCTGTTGGTACTCCTTTGGCAGACCACTTTATATTATCAAAGGAGTAATGTACCAAGATGGAAGCTAAAAATATTAAGATATCCAAGGTACCTTACTCATCAGTAGGTGGCATCTTGATGTATGTTATGGTTTGTACTAGGCTAGATATTACCTAAGCAAGGAGAGTTGTGAGCAGGTATATGAGTTATCTTGGTTATGAGCATTGGTAAGTAGTGAAATGGAGTATTTGGTATTTGAGAGGAACCATGGATTTTTCATTGTGTTATGGTGGATCAAATACCACTTTGCATGGTTATGTGGACTCAGATATGGTAGGGGATATTGATAGTAAGAGAAGTATGATAGGTTATATATTTACTATTGGAGATACAATAGATAGTTGGATTTCTAGGATATAAAAGGTTATGGCTTTATCAACCATAGAGGTAGAGTATGTTTCTACCATAGAGGATAGTAAGGAGATGCATTGTTTATAAGAGTTATTTTAAGATTTGGGTCATGAGTAGGAAGTTGGGAGACTACACAGTGATAGTCAGAGTGTTATTCATTTGGTTAAGAACTCTACTTTCCACTCAAAGACAAAATACATTTAGTTACATTATCACTTTATCAAGATAGCTTTGGAGGAGAACTTGTTGAAGTTAGAGAAGATTCATACTACCCAAAATCTTTTGGATATGATGACCAAGGTGGTCACATTGGACAAGTTAAGACTATGTTCTGATTTGGTTGGTCTTAGTGATCATGGAGTAGTGATAGATTATGTTCAAGAGAAATGGTCTCCAAGTAGGATATTATTGATATTGATCCCTTTGGGGCTATCACATGACCATGATGGTATGTTTTGGGGGCTTAGAGAGCTCCAAGGATGTGGGGAGTGCATTTTGCATTTACTCTTCATGTGTGTGAATATTATTAAATACTTATTTAATAATTTTCATGTTGACTTCCATGTTTATTGGAAGTGGGATTGATTTCCTTGTTTTAAGGAATTAATTGTTAAATATTTAATTTCCATATGAAAAAAATTATTAAATGTTTTATTTAACAATTAATATGATGTATTATAGAAGTGGGATTGACTTCCTTATCTCAAGGAGTTGATTGTTATCTCTTTGCATTGGAGGTTGTGCCTTTTGGAGGATGATGACATTTTTCTTCTTGGTAAGGCTTGTGGATAAGCGTGATGAGGTGTAAATGGTGTGTTCCTTTATGGATGAGGTTATCTTGGATAAGGATAGTGTGTATCTCCTTATTTGATGGGTTTTCTCCTCATTTATTATATATATAGGTGGAGGTGAGACTTTAAGAGAAGAAGAGATAACAATATTTGCATATGAAAGAATATGATATTGGAGATATTTTTGTAGGGTGTGGTATAGTAGCTTATGGATGTTTTTTTTATATAGGTACAGGTGTGGTAGAGCATTTGTGGATTATTGTTGATAGATTTCAGATTTGGATCAGTAATTCAAAGAATTCATTTGTGAATTTTGGAGGAGATATTTTATCTTTGTGAGAGGTTCTTTGTAATATTGTTTTGTTATAGATTTTATTAAGGACTTTCTTGGTGGATGTAGCTCACATTGGGTGAACCACAGTATATTTGTGTTGTGTTATTTCTAGTTTTATTATCTCCATTTATGCTTTCATTTAAATGTGATTTGAGAAATTATTTTCGTGATGCATGTTAGTGCATAATTAAATCTAATTTTCATACATTTAAAATCTAGTTATGTGATTTTATGGTGTTTTATATCTAGTTTAAATTCTTTTAATTCCTAACACATAAACATGTTGTGTATTATAGATAGCCTCTCTCTACCCATTACCATCAAGATCAATGTTATGGTATAAATCCCCCATTCCAATAATATATTCTTATACCATATGGGTCCCCAAGTACCCTACAATTCACAAGCCTCTTCAGTCATCTCCATAGATTCATAGCCCCACTTCATGAGTAGTTTTAGCTATAGGTTACTTAGTACATTCAGTTCATAGATCTCAGATTCTTCCTTTCACAACACGTGTTATCACTCTTTCCTTATTTGATACAAGATGCCTTGATAGTGAGTCTTTTTTAATACTCATCAGTTAGTATGTTCCTTTATACTTATACATATTTTCATTTTCATATTGCTTGTATATAGCTTATACTTCAAATATTACTCAAAAAATACAAATTTTAAAATGTGTGCATTTCCATGTTTACATTCCTTCTATTTAAAAGGTACTACATATGCTATATATGTTACTATAATCAATTTTAGCATACATACATGCTTCACTTGTTCTCTTTGAGTGTTCTCAAATAATTATAGGACTTAGTTCTATCATGCTGATCTAGAATTGTTATTGTTTACCCACTAAGGGAACATACATAGATACATAGATTCAACATTGATACATGCACCCATTAGGGGAATTATACTACACATCTTCTAATTTTCTAGGTTATATCATTCTATGCTACACATTTTTTTCTAAATAGTACTACTATAGACTTAGCTTATGTACATTTTTTATCTTATACAAATTTGTACCACATATTCATGCATACGTTCATTTCTAACTTTTGTAGTTTATATTTGATTGCATTTTTTGGATTATGCATCTACTCAAGGGAATTTGAATATGCCATTGTTCCATAGCTATAAGATAGTTCTTTCATTATATGTATTCTTTGTGCATGTGCCCATGTCCTTGTGTGTGATTTCTTGATTGTGTATGCAGACATTTTAACATGTCCTTCCATGTGGTTCTAAGACAACATTGCTTAATCTTTATGTATGTGGACATTTAAATATGTTTTTATATGTAGTTGTTTCTCTAAATTAGTGACATGTGCCCATGTCCCTTGTATTGTGTCCCCTTGACCTAATTTATGTGTCTCATGTGTTTATATATATGCTTTAATGTATGTGTTATGGCCATGACACTTGTCTCTTGCTTGTTGCTTGCACACTTAGTTTGTAATGCCATGAGGGACCTGATACATCTCCCCTTCCTTCTTGGGTGCCTTGATGGACATCATGCCCCATCACCTTAGGACATTTACATAAATTATATTCATATTTTTTGTTCATATACATGTTTACATTATTATATCTATCTTGATAACCTTATGAATGTTATATCTAACATACATCATACATTACCAACTTACGATCAATCAAATTTTACATTCTGATGTCATGTATACACATTATATTAGTTTATCACAAAGATATCATATCTTCTTAGTCTAACATATATGATGCATAGATTTTATTTTGAAGATATTTCTTTCAAAAGTTTAGTAATTCCCTTAAAAAGGGGGGGCATTCATAGGGGTTTGTCATAGATATTAAGCCATCCTAGTGCACTCAGAACACAATTTTTAGCACATAAACATAGACTATAGAGCACAAACTCATGAAAATATAGTGTAAAATAGTCACACCCATATTAGTCTCAATTTTACATGGAAACATCATATTTGGTCAATAACATGGCATAGAGGACACTATCATAGTTCACTATTGACTAGGGAATTATGTTGCTATCTAATAGCCCCAGAAATAGAAAATTAAAAAATTGTTATAAAGGTAGAGTAATTATGGTTTAGGTTTTCATAGTTTTAGTCATATATTATCAGATATGATCATTATATATTTATTATTTACATATAATTACTTTAGTTTGATCAAATTTAGGGCATCATGCACATTATGATCACTCTAATTTTAGTTTCAAATATGCATAGACATAGATTATTATAACTAAGTCTAGAATCCAATGCATAAATATCAAAATTGGGGGCATGTGCCTAGTACATTATTTATATATGTTTATTATTACACCAATTTCTTAAATGTAATGGTAGTTTCATAATATTTTCCATGTTGTATACTCTAGACACCATTTTTACTAGGTTTACTTTAGATTAATGCATCATTCTATCTATAATGGTTGGTATTCCAAAGTGGCCTAAAGCCATTTTACATTTATATTTTTTTATTGGCCCTTGACCCATTTTATGTTCACATTTCTTGAGTGGCCTAGTGTCATCATTTATAGATCATGACACAAATTTTATTTTTAGCTTCTTTTATTGAACTAGGGTAGGCAATGATGGAGTCAAGGTCAATTTGAATTATTGAGCCACCTATATAGGAGGGTTGAATAACTTAATAGTCTAATCTAAGTTATTCACAGATCATGATCCACCTAATAAGGGTGGGTAATGATGGATTCAAGGCAACCTTGAGTTCTTGAGCCACCCACACATGAAGATTAATAAAGCCATCAACTCAGTCCAAGATATTCACTATTTGATCACCATCTACACACATAAGATATCACTAGGTTTTTGTATTGGTTTGCATACCTAATGAGGTATGTTTGTTCTTTTCCTTTTTCTCTCATCTCTTTACTTAGTTTTGTCTTTTCTTTTGATATTTCTTAAGTAATGACTAATTCATTCGTGTTTCATTTGTAAGACATGAAATGGATCATGCTTCATGAACTCAAACCCAGATTCATGGGCTTCATTTCATAGGTAAGTCTAGGTACATTTATTTTTACTTTATCTTAATCATTTTTATTTACTACATTTATAGAATAAAGGGGGGAAATATAGTAATATAAAATGTCATTTTATTGAAATGATTATCACTTGAAACCACATTATTCTTAGCTTTGTTGGAAATATTTTTATTGATGTCAAAGGTCTAGCATTATTGGTGATAAAGGCCCCATTGCATTTAATGATGTTTATAATTGTTAAATCTTGGCTAATATGTGTTAATATTTATTTAATATTAATGAATATATTTTTGGTTGTATATAAGATAAAAGAAGGACCCATGGAGAAGTCAATGAGTCATGGGGTAAAGACAAAAGAAGAATGGGATGCATTTTCCTACGAAGAGTCATCTTGGGGAATTCCAAGAGTCACCAAGTGAAGACAAAAGAGGAAAGGATGTTTTTGCTTATGACAGGTCACCACATGACTTTTCAAATGCAAGGATATGAAGGGTCATGAAATTTTGGTGCCATTTTCCATGAGGATTGAAGGGTCACAAAGGGGGAAGGCCAAAGGTCATTTGGAAAGCTATAAATAAAGGCTTCAGAAGTCATTTGTAAAGTGTGAGATAGAGTTTGATTTGAGATAGTAATATCTAGCTTAGAAGAGTAGTGAGAGATGAGTATGATTTGTATTTTTATATCTAGCTTAGAAGAGTAAAGGTGAGAGAGGAAAGAGATATTGTAATGAACTATCATTTGTTGAGATAGCAACATTGAGAGATAGTTGTGTGGTATACATAAAAGGGGTTGGTGCTCCTGTGGGTTGGTGCTCACAAATTATTACTATGTTGGTGCTCAGCAAAGGGCTTGGTGCTCTTGTGGGTTAGTGCTCATGAATTGTTGCTATGTTGGTGCTCAGCAAAGGGGTTGGTGTTCTTGTGGGTTGGTGTTCATGAATTGTTGTAGTGTTGGTTCTCAGCAAAGGGGTTAGTGCTCTTTTTAGTTGGTTCTCATGAATTATTGTTATGTTGGTGCTCAACAAAAGGGTTGGTGCTCATGAATAGTTATTATGTTGGTGCTTAGTAAAGGGGTTGGTGCTCCTAAAATTTGGTTCTTATGAATATTGTAGTTTCAGTTGGTGATCATTCATATACTTGAGATTGTTCTCCATGGTTTATCTCATATTGGGTTTCCACATTAAATATGTTGTCTCTCTCTATCTTATATGGTGTTTATTGTTTCAATTTTATTGCATATCTTAAATGTATGTTAAAGTAGAATTTGATTAAGGGAAATTTTATAAGATATATGATATACTGATTCACCCCCCCTCTCAGTATATCCCATGCTTAAAAATTGGTATCAGAGTAGGTTCCTTTTGAAAAAGTTTTACATCTTGAAGGTAGATCGGGAAATCACAATGGTTGGATCACGTGAAGGATTTTATACAAATAAGGCACCTTTGTTTGATGGGATGAATTATGATTTTTGGAGAATAATAATGAAGACTTATTTGATGGCCCTTGGATTTGACATATGGTAAGTATTGGTGGAGGAATATGAACAGCCATAGACACTTATAATTACTCTAGTAGAAAATAAGGCAAGTGAATGTAATGCTAAAGCTTTAAATGCTATTTTATGTGGTTTATGTGAATTTAAATTTTTTAAATTTATGTAATGTAAATTTGCTCATGAAACTTGGGTAAAACTTGAGAATATTTACAAAGGTGATGGAAAGGTTCGACAAGCTAAGCTTTAGACTTTTAAAAGATAGTTTGAAAGTTTGAAGATGGAAGAAGAAGAAGATATAGCAAGTTATCTTTTGTGAGTTGATCAAATAGTAAATCAGATTCAAGGTCTTGGAGAAAATTTAGAAGAGTCAATGATGGCACAAAAGGTTTTTATATCTCTACTAATGAGATATGATGCAAAGGTTTAGATAATCGAGGAGATGAAGAATTTAGCCAAGCTAAAGATGGATGAGCTTCATGGTATACTCGCGACATATGAGATGTGGATTGAACAAGATAAACCCTCAAAGAGAGAAGTGGCTTTCAAGACATCAAAGAAAGAGAAAGGTAAGATTCAAGAATCAAGTGATAGTTCCAGTGATGATGAAGATGATAACGGAGCTCTTTTCATTCACAAGCCAAAAAGGGGAACAAGTAAATATCAAGGAAAATTACCTTTTAAATGTTTTATCTATGGAAATATTGGACATTTTTTAGCTAAATTCCCAAAAAATGGTAATGATGATGATGAAAATAAGGAAATTCTACATACAAGAAGAATTTCAAAGGTAAATTTAATAAGGGATTCGAAAAGAAGAGCCTATATTCTAAAGATCATAGCTCAGCTAAAAATAGTGGAGTCGGTGATTTAAAAGAAGAGATTTTATTCATGGACATACATGAAAATGCCTCTACAAGCAAAAGTATAGATGATCAAAAAGAAGAAGAGGATGAAGCTAAAGTGAATCTAGAAGGAGAACTGATTTGTACCTTAGAAGAGTTAGAAGTTGTTGAGAAGAAGAATCAAAGATTAAAGTGTCAAATCGAGAAAAATGAAAAGGAGTCAAAGGAAATAATTGATGATCTAACAACACACTTGGAAGAAGCCAAAAAGAATGAAGAAGGTCTAACAACATAGTTGTAAAAATTAAGAAAAGAATGTGAAAGGTATGTTATTGAAATTGCCTCTTTAAAAGAAGATATTGAGAAAGCAGTCAATGATAAAGTAGTTAGTGATTCAAAATTTGAGGATAGCACTAACATATTGAATAAGATATTAGAAAGCCAAAAGGTAAATTCAGATAAGATAGGTATCAAATTTGAAAAGAAAAAGAGCTATGTTGAAGCTCTTACAAAAGAGGAAACAAAAAGGGAAGAAGTGAAGAACACAGAGGACATTTCAAACAAAGAAGGCTAGAGGGAACAAATCTACAAAAGGTAATTAGATCAGAGATACACAAATAGGTCTTACTTTTATGGTTACTATTTTTATTGTAATGGATATGGCCATAAGAAATTAGAATGTAAAAAAAGAGATAATAGTTTTAGAAATAAGGAGAAGGAAAGTCATGTAGAGTCAAGTAGAAGCTACAACTCTTTTGCTCCTCTATCAAGATTTGGTGAAGAGGACATAATATGTTACAAATGTAACAACTTCAGACACATAGCTTGGTACTATATAAGTGTGTTCAAGTCAATCAAGAAGGACCAGAGTTTCAAGGCTCCATTCATCAAGAAGAAGGTTTAGACATGTTCATGATAGAAGAAACAACTTAAAGATTCTATGTTAGTTTAGATAGCTTCACATGTAAGAAATGAAGATCAGCCCTGGTTTGTTGATAGCGGATGTTTGAGGCATATGATAGGAGACAAGAGTAAGTTCATAACTCTAAATAATATCAATGGTGGCATAGTGAAATTTATAGATAAAACCACTACCAAGATAGCTGGAAAAGGTACTATGAGTTTGGATAATGGTAGAACCAAGACTAAGAATGTATTATGTGTAAAAGGTCTTAATCATAATCTATTGAGTGTAAGTCAAATATGTGATTAGGGATACACATTAAATTTTTATGTAGAAGGTTGTGAGATTAGAAGAAAAGATTCAAACGAGTTAATTGTAGATGCTCAAAGGATATGCTACAATTTATATGTATTATCAGATATCTTCTCAAAGGCACAATCAAAGGACACATTCAAAGATCTACAAGAGGAGTTAGGAGTAATTTTTATTACTTCCTACCATTGAGGTTCAGCATCAATTGAGTGGGAGCTAAGTGTTAGCTCAAGGAAGGCCCTTTGCCATTGATGTCAAAGGGGGAGAATAATAGGTATAGGTATAGGTATAGGTATAGGTGTAGAAATAGGTACAAAGAATAAGTATAGGTTGCTACAATAAGGGGGAGTTACTGTATGTTTTTTAGATGATAGTATGTGCAAGTTTTAGGATGTGGCAACATTCAAAGATCTACAAGAGGAGTTAGGAGTAATTTTTATTACTTCCTACCATTGAGGTTCAGCATCAATTGAGTGGGAGCTAAGTGTTAGCTCAAGGAAGGCCCTTTGCCATTGATGTCAAAGGGGGAGAATAATAGGTATAGGTATAGGTATAGGTATAGGTGTAGAAATAGGTACAAAGAATAAGTATAGGTTGCTACAATAAGGGGGAGTTACTGTATGTTTTTTAGATGATAGTATGTGCAAGTTTTAGGATGTGGCAGTTTTAAGATTGAGGTTGCCATCAATGACAAAGGGGGAGATTATTGGAAATATTATCATTGATGTCAAAGGTCTAACATTATTGGTGATAAAGGCCTCATCGCATTTAATGATGTTTTTAATAGTTATATCTTGGCTAATGTGTGTTAATATTTATTTAATATTAATAAATATACTTTTGGTTACATATATGACAAAAGAAGGGCCCATGGAGAAGTCAAAGAATCATGGGGTAAAGATAAAAGAAGAATGCGATGCATTTTTCCATGAAGAGTCATCTTGGGGAATTCCAAGAGTCACCAAATGAAGACAAAAGAGGAAATGACACTTTTGCTTATGAAGGGTCACCACATGACTTTTCAAATGCAAGGATACAAAGGGTCATGCAGGTTTGGCACCATTTTCCATGAGGATTGAAGGGTCACAAAGGGGGAAGACCAAAGGTAATTTGGAAAGCTATAAATAAAGGCTTGAGAAGCCATTTGTAAAGTGTGAGATAGAGTTTAATTTGAGATAGTAATATCTAGCTTAGAAGAGTAGTGAGAGATGAGTATGATTTTTATTTATTATATCTAGCTTAGAAGAGCAAAGGTGAGAGAGGAAAGAGTTATTTTAATGAACTATCATTTGTTGAGATAGAAATATTGAGAGATAGTTGTGTGGTATACACAAAAGGGGTTGGTGCTCCTGTGTGTTGGTGCTCACAAATTGTTACTACATTGGTGTTCAGCAAAGGGGTTGGTGTTCCTGTGTGTTGATGCTCATGAATTGTTGTTGTGTTGGTACTTAGCAAAGGGATTGGTGCTCCTATGGGTTGGTGCTCATGAATAATTATTGTGTTGGTGCTCAATAAAGGGGTTGGTGCTCTTGTGGATTGGTGTTCATGAATTGTTGTTGTGTTGGTGCTTAGTAAAGGGGTTGGTGCTCTTGTGGTTTGGTGCTCATGAATAGTTGTTGTGTTGGTGCTTAGAAAAGGGGTTGGTGCTCCTACAATTTGGTGCTTGTGAATATTGTAGTTTTACTTGGTGCTCATTCATATACTTGAGATTGTTCTCTATGGTTTTTGCCACATTGGTTTTCCATGTTAAATATGGTGTCTCTCTCTATCTTGTGTGGTGTTTATTATTTCATTTTTTATTACATATCTTGAATGTATGTTAAAGTGGAATTTGATTAAGGGAAATTTTATAAGATATATGATATATTGATTCCCCCCCTCTCAGTATATTCCATGCTTAAAAAGCTTACCCCTAGACCTATCTTATAGCCTCTCTTAATTATTTTCTATCTTTTATGTGAGTCCAACCCATTCCCAGATATAGTAAAAGAAGCACTAAGCCTTCACTTAGGCACCCAAGTCTTTTTTTCACCTATTTCTACCACCTAAACATTAGCATGGCCCCTTAGACTATAACATATTATGTTATTGTCAAAGGAGCTATGCTAATTTCCCCTTGATATTTTTATCACCAAAAAATATATTTCCATTTATCAAAGAACCTTAGGGTTTACCTAGACACATTTCATGTCTCAACAAATACCATAATTCTATACATAGACCACTTTCATTCATTTATCCATTAGATGGAAATTAGATAAAAATACTCACAAGTAAACTCATAAAAAGTTATGTAAATAAAGTTCATTGATCCCTATTCTACCCTCATTCTGCATACACCCATCTAAAGTATCCCAAGTCCCATATTACTTATATTTCTAATCTCAAATCACACTCAGAGCATTCAAGTCAACACTCATACTAGCAATCACTTGTACTTACACTAGTACTTAGATTGCAAGAACTACATTAGGATTGATCCCCTTTTGAGGTATTGGTATGTATCCAATGCTCAATACATGGGGTGTTGAGGTCAAGTCTAGTACACCCTAATAACACCACTCTTTTCCTACTTGTTCTCCTCAAATACCCTAACAAACATAAAGGTTTAGTATTTCATATTAAAATCAATCAAAATAGGGAAAAAACAATAATCTAGCATCTGATCATAGAGGCACAGGCTTCTTAGAACTAAGCAAAAGTCCACTTAATAACTCATTGTCTCTACTACATTGGGACATTAACATAGCAAAGAACATATTATCATCATGCGTTATTAAATAGAGGATCATGTTATTATCTAGGAGGGTTTTTGACACTTATTTCTTATTAGCAACACTTTGCATTATTCCTAAACTAAATTCTAACCTGTCACTTGTTCATCTCAGTCAATTTTCTAGTTAAGTATCTCCTTTATAATTCATTACTATGTATAGGATAAGAAAACAAATAAATTATTATATTAATTAGTTTTTATTGATATTTATATATTTATTACCTGATTTATTATTCTAACACTTTGAAAACCTAGGATTTTACATTCCATAACTCTCTTAAACAATTTAATTAATTTGAAAAGATATATCATTGTAAGGCTCTAAAATTAAAATTAGGACAAATAGATATAAATCAATAAATTACATATCTCTAAATAGATAGAGAGAGATTGGAAGGTACATGCCTCTGACCTTAGAGAAAAGGTGAGCTTTCACTTTACTATTGAGATTAGCTCAACCATACAACCCAATAATACCTGGTGAGCATGAGTGAACAAATTCAACTTATACTATCAAATTGGAAATGTTGGATGATACAATTAAGTATAACCTAAAAATTTGACAAGATTGATTGATTGATTTAATCATCTCAGCCATGTGATCAATAGGAATCTAAGAGGGGAGATTAGTATCACATTAGTATGATTAAAATAAAACAAAACCACACTAATAAAAATTACACCTCTAGTCTAGACATTCAAGGAGCAAGAGAAAAATATAACTACCAAAAGAAAACAAAAAACAATATTAACCTTCCTTGAGAGCAAGAGTTGTATGTTGGCCATGAATTTATTTGCTCAATTGTGTGATCAAATATTCTTTGGTAATGGTGCTCCTTACATCATCTCTCCTTGTCACCTTTTCAATGTTTGGAATGGGCATGATAACACTATACCAAAGGAGATTATTATAGGTATTTTATCATAATAATTTTACACAAAAAAATCTTATTAAAAAATGGGTGAAGCCTTGTATTTATAACCTTCTAAACTAACTTTAATCCAAGTGTAGTTGGGTTAGAGTCAATCATGGTTGATTTTTAACTAACCCTAGTTGAGTTAAGGAGGGGACAAGAAATTAGTATTTTGGATATAGATACCATTTATTAAGCATGGCTCTCCATTTTTAATTTTAAGGCTTTACAGAAGATATTTGCAATCCCTTGACTTTGAATATGATGACAACATCATGACCTCATTTTTATTGGAATTTTCTTTATACAAAATTTATTTTCACTAATTTCACATGGAAATTTCACATAAGCATTTAATTTTATTTGTGTATTTAATTCATTCTACTTAGTATTTTTTCACTATAATAATTGTTTAAGTGCCTCACTTAATGGGTTCAATGGCCAAACTATCAATTTACTAGGTCACAAGTTGACTGAAGATGAATCCATGAGAGGCTACTATTGAGTACACAATAATACCCCAAATAGGGATGACTCAACATGATTCTAAGTACTAATATCAAAGTGTAGATGAAATTGGGATATTTGGTGATTCCTAAGATTAATTTACACCGTTTAGTAGAAATCAATCTAAAATTTAGTTGGAATCCAATTGTGGACAAATTGGGGTGTATATAATTTCCCCTATTTGGGAAGGCATTACAAGATATAATCACAATAATTTCTTCTCAAATAATAAAAATATCATTAATTCCTAATGCCCCATATGATGATGGATGAGCCCTAGATGCCCCTTTAAGGAAGTAGGTGGTAAATAAGGTTGGAAAACATTCCCTTGAAAATAAGGAAATAATGTAACCTATAGGTAATTTGGGGTGGAAAGACTGATTTTCCCAAAGGTAGTTATAATCAATGGCATAGTGAGGCTCCCCAGTTGGGTAGATAAAGATAATTATTTTCTCAAAGGTAGTTAGAATCATTAGCATAGTAAACACATACCCTAGAAGGGTAGAGGAGTGATAATGATTTTCCCAAAGGTGTTTATAATCATTAGCATAATAAAAACATGCCCATTAAGGTGGATGAAGATAATGATTTCCCCAAAGGTGGTTATAATCATTGGCACAATGATGTGCCTTAATATGGAAAAAGGGGGCTTACATAGTGAATCGATATTCATAGAGTAAGAGTAAGCTTTTACAGAGGGTAGGCATGAATTTGGGCTACTTATAAGTATGGAGATGCACATCCTAATTATCAAGGATTTCAAAATTCATTTGTGATTTAAATACTTTACATTTGGGTAGTATTAGGATATATTAGGAATTTTTCAGGTGTGAATAAGGACAATTATTGTGGCACCATTGCCTATAATCTCCACTAAACTGATATTTATTGTAGCTTTAGATATTATATATCATAGTTTAGAGAACTATAATAACAATGTGTATCCAAAGCATGGGAAACTTATTTTAAATGAAATTAAAAATAACATAGGAGTAATATATGAAAAATCATATGCCAAATGCATATGCTACAATAAAATAAGTGTAGGAATGTACATTAATTCACAACCTAAGTATAAGATATGGGTAATTGAGACTCAAGCATAAATAAATTATAAAAATCCTAGGGCAATTGATTAAAAAAAAGGCAAAGAAGAAAAATTTAAAAAAAAATTAAGACAAAAAAAACACCAATAAACACAAATAAATACCAATAAAAAGAAACAAATAAACACCAAAACAAAAATGGACACACAATAAAACACCCATAAACAAACATGGCCACAAGCAAACTAAAAATAACACAAAAAAAACAAAGAAAACAATCCAAAATAAATAAAATTTCAATAAGCAAACTATTCTAAATACATAAAGGTAGAAGACAAAAAATGGTTAATTACAATGTTGCATGTGTAATAGAGGTGTTACTCTTATGACAGGGTAACCCTTAAGCTAGGTATTAACAACATAGGTATAGAAATGCAAGAACAAAATACTAACAATGTTTCCCCTAGTCTATAGGGAACAACGATACACAAAAAAGATGATAAACATTGCCCCTAGGCTATAGGAGATAATGAAACAAAATGAGATGGAAAATAGAATGGGGGAAATAGAAGAAAAGGAGGGGATAGCCGAGCTGACTCCATATGCAATAAGTAAGTGGATGTTACCTATATAGTTCCATGGATGTAATATCTAACATGAACCTTAGGCCAAATTTAGTTCTCCCCAAGATATGGGATAGAAGAAAATGGTGATATACAAAAATGATTAATGTATAGAGGAAGATGGGATTAGTATCATAAAATGGTGAGTGCATATAAAAAGAGAAAGATGACATTCACAATCATGAAATAATCAAAAAAAATGTATGATCACAAGATTCTAGTTTAGGCTTAATCCATATTAAAAGGTAATAGATGAGCATCCACAAATGAACTAAAATGATAATTCATAGTGTCTACTACATCTAAGGCTGAGAATGAGCTCACAAAATGGTGAGAGCATAAGAAATGGTTTTTCACAAAATGGTGAGAGCAGAAGAAAATCAAGTGATAATTAATACATCAAAGTTGAATACACAATGCTGACAATATAGAGTTTTAAAATAGTGAGTGCATATGGCTAAGGCCAGTAACGCTGGGGAAACTAAAAGACAAGTGGTTACTTGTAAAATAGCTAGGAGTCCTAGAATATTCAAGGCAAAGAAGTGGTCAAAAAATAAAGGAAGGTGTGTCCTTTCTAACCTAAGATACCCCATGTATCCAAGTGTTCCCTACATAGTCTGTGCGGACCTCAAGCCAATCTATTTCTCCCATAAATGGGAGGAAAAAGACCAATGTGATCTAGAAATAAAATGAACAAACTAGATGGCCCAACCTAGAAAATTTTGATGGATTTATATCTCACATGGAAATTCAAAGCCAATTTTCAATATTTTATGATTTTTATGATTTTTATGATTTTTTTTAGATTTTTCAAATGTTTTCAGAATTTTCTAAGCATCTCAACTTGATCAAGAATTATGAGATACAGAATGGTCCAACTCATAAAATGATGAGAGTGTGGATTAGGTATGTTTTCAAAATGGTGAGAGTGTCAAAACTTAAATTGCTTTTAAAATAGTGAGAGAGTGGCTAAGGGGTGACTAAGCTAACTTCAACATGAATTGAGTGTTGCCTACATAGTCCCACATGAGACCTCAAGTCATTACAGTTATACTTGACAATAGAAGAATCTGACTGGGTATAAACAAGTTCATGAATTAGGCAAATGGCATAGTATAGCAATAGTAATGGAAAGGTTATATGAAAATGTATGGTAAAGTTTTTGCTCCTAATTTTCCCATAGGTAGTTATAATTAGTAAATAATGACATTGGTTAATGATACTAATTTTTCCAAAGGTGGTTATAACTAGTAGCATTGGGAATGAAATAGAGCATGACAAAAATGAAGAATATAATTGCCAAACCACTATAACACTACTCCAAGATAGTGCCTCTATCCAAAATGCTAAATCAAATACTAAAACTTCATCTAAATTCCCTTTATAAATGTGCCCAAAGAACCAATAGATCAGAACCAAGTTCAAAAAGGGTGGGAAGGGAGGGAAAAATAACTTCATTCAATAGGGAATGTATGAAAGGAATTGTCTATGGTGTGGTACAATGAAAGTGATATTATAGTATGATGTAAACAATCCTCATAAAGAATAACTCAGGTCTCTCAAGAAAAATAATGATTGAGGTGTATTATGTTCATGGTCTCATCAATTTCATATACATCTAGTGTAGTGATATTGTATGCTCTAGAACCATAATTAGAAACAATGACATAAGGACCTATCTAATTAGGCTTGAACTTTTCTTTTTTCTTTTTCTTAGTCATGGTGATCTACTAGTTTTCTTTGAGGATAAGATCACTAAGATCAAACTCTTTGTGCTTGGCATGCTTATTATATTTACCATATAGCTAGTTATGATGTGCTTGAAGGCTATTTATAGTAGCCATACATTTTTAATCCAATAAATCGATCTCTTGCAAGTTAGATACTATGTAATATTCATCATCTAAGATGTACTTCAATGATATACATAGAGAAGGAAACTTGACCTTGATGGGAATAATGGCCTCAGTGACATAAATAATATAATATGGTGTGGATATTATTGGAGTATGGTAATTAGTACATTAATATCAAAGGGCATAAAATATCTCAAGTGCGAATCACGGTCATCATAATTGATAATATTCTTAAGAATATTGGCAATGGTCTTCTTATATGTCTCTACTTGGCCATTACCTTGTGGGTAATATGTAATGGAAAAGTGTTGGGTGATGTTAAACTTAGCATAGAGTGCTTTGACATCTTTGTTCTTAAATGATCCACCATTATAATATATAATGTCAAATGGGATACTATAGTGGTAGATGAGATGTTTGAATATGAATTTAGAATTATTTTTTCTAGTCATGTAAGTGAAGGGTATAGATTCAACCCACTTGGTGAAATACTCGATGGTAATAAGGATATGTTTATTGCCATACAAAGAGGTAGGGTTAATCTTACTAACAAGATCAATTCCCCACATTGAAAGTGGCCATGGTGTAAGCATCGATTTGTGTGTTCTAGATAGAGCATGAATCAAATTAGCATGATTTTGACATTTGTTACACCTTTTTACATAAGTAACTGCATCTAATTCTATGGTTGGATAATAGTAACCAATACATAGGAGTAGTTTGGTAAGGATAGCCCTATTGGTATGGGCTCCACATTCTCCATGAAATTCCCTCAACATTAATTTGGCTAATATCAAATTCAAAGATTAAATAAAATTTCCATCAAATCTTCTATGATAGAGGGTTGAGCCAAGTAGGGTATAGCAAGAGTCTTGGTATGTAAAGGATTTTTTATTATTTACATGAAAGGTTAGATGGAATGAATTGGTCATGAAGGTAGTTATATAGGTCTAAATACTAAATAGAACTAGGACCAATAATGTCATAGATCATTTCAACAGTCAAAGGTTCATGGGTAGGTGATAAAAGATGTTCAATGAGGAATTGAAAATCTTTTGCCTTGTATGTGTTATAGATCAAAGAGCCAATGATATTTATGGCATCCATCATCCTGTTATTGGCCCTAGGTATGTGTTTAAATTGAATATGGGCAATCTATTGCTTAAGAATGTCTACTGTGGCGTTGTATGATACCAACTTATCATCTTTGGTTTGGAAATGGTCTGTGACATGATTGATGATTATCTAAGAATCATCATGAACCATGAGATTTTGAATGTTCCATTGTACTACTTGATGAATCCCTATAATGAGTGTTTAGTATTCAGCCATGTTATTCATACAAGGAAAGCTATTACAAAATTATTGTAGAATAAGATCCCCTTGTGGTGTGATAAATAACAATCTAACCCATGATCCATGAGATGTGAATGACCCATCAAAATATACTTTATAGTACTACTCCTTAGGAGGTTTTTCTATGATGGTCATGATGGACTCATCTAGAAATGCAAAACTAAGTGGTTCAGTATCTAAAAGGAGAATTTCATCAAGCTAATCTACAAGTACTTGTCCTTTTATGGCCTTTTGATTGGCATACTCAATCTCAAATTCTCTCAGAAGCATGATCCAATAAGCCATATGGCCTTGTAACTCTATTTTGGATAGTAGATACTTGAGTGGATCTATTTTATCAATGACTATGGTATTGTTGTTAAACGTGTAATGATGTAGCTTTTGGGCTAGAAAGACCATATCTAAACAAGATTTTTCTATTGGTATATAATTATATTCATAAATTACTAGTGTATGAATTAGATAGTACATGGCATGTTTTTTTCCCATTTTCATCATGTTGAGCTAAAAGTACCACCAAGGCATTATCAGTGGTAGATAGGTATAGTATAAATGGCCTCCTTGACATTGGTCATAACAAAATAGGTGGAATAGCAAGGTATTCCTTTAGGTAATCAAAGTTTTTCTAACATTATTCATCTTGAATAAATTTAATACCTTTCTTCAACAAGTGAGTTAAAATATGGCATTTATTGGCTAACTATGAAATAAAGCATCTGATAGACTAGATTTTGCACTACAAACTATGAAGTTAATTCAAAGTGGAAGGTGGTGGCATATTGGTAATGTATTTTAACTTGGAAAGATAAAGTTTAATGATTTGGTGAGAGATAATAAATCCTAATAATTTTCTTGAAGTGACACTGAAGACACACTTTTTGGTATTAAGTCAAACCTTATACTCATGAAGCCTTTTAAATATCCTTTGTAGTATGGATGGATGATCTATATGGGTCTTAGATTTAACCAATATGTTATCAAAATAGGCTTTGATAATATGATGCATCATGTCATGAAATATGATGGTCGTAGTTATTTGTTAAGTGGCCCCTACATTCTTAAAGATGAATGACATAACTTGAAAGTAAAAACTTCCCCAAGGAGTAGTGAACATTAGTTTGTATTGGTCTTATGGCATAATATTAATCTAGTTATATCTTAAAATCCATCCATGATGGAAAGCATTTTGTACCCAACTATGGAGTCAACTATTATGTCGATATTTGGTCAAGGAAAGTCATCCCTAGGGTAGGCCTTATTGATGTCTCTTAAATTAGTGTAGATTTTAAACCCTTCTATCTTTTTACTAAAGACAATTTTGATATCCACTCTGAATAATCAATCAGTCAATGCATCTCACTTCTAAGAGTTTTTCTAATTTTTTCTTAACTAATATAGTAATATGAGGATGCATCTTATGTAGTTTTTACTTCATGGGTTTGGCATCAAAATGTACAACAATGTGATGTAAAAGTAAGGTGGGGTCTAAACCTGGCATGTCTAAATATGCCCATGCAAAAATGTTAATAAATTCCCTCAAAAGGGTTTTAAAAGCTTCATGTTCTTCCTTAATGAGGGATGCACCTAATTTGATCCACTTCAAGTCTTCTAGAATCCCAATGTTGATTTTTTTAGTATATTCTAGTATGAGAGTTGAGCCATCTTATATAATAATAGGCAAGGATGTGAATTAGCCTACAATGGAAAAGTCCTCTAATTGAACTATTTATTCAAGCTCTCTTTAAAAAGGTGAATCTGAATCAAAGGCATGTTATAAAAACTCTAGGACATTCTCAGATAATTTGATCAAAGGCATGGTGTTCCTCTATATTAAACTTAGAACCAAAATCAAGTTCATTATTGGTGGTCTCCTAAACTTCATTCAAATAAGGGTGAACATCTCAGTCTAATGCTGCTTAAAATTGGTTTTCATCATGAGACTGACCCTTTTTCTTTACTTTTAACCTGGTCCAGAATCACCTCAAAGAAGTTTTCACTTTGGGACCTCAATGTTTTATTTTTTTTTTGTCTAAGGGTGTTCACTCATTCTATAAAATAAGATACAAGATATAGTTTGATAGAGAACCCTTGTTTTCAATCTCCTAGTAGAACATTGTCTCTTACACCTAAAAAATCATGAAAGGCCTCATCATTCTCAAACTCATCTAAAGGTACTATGGATTCTTGTTAGTCCCAATCTATAAGTTGAGGATGATAATGGGGAAGTGGGTAATGTTAGATTACTGATGTAAAGGTTTAAATGGTATATGGGTCAAATAAGTTGGTACTATTAAGGTCTTTGTGTATGCTATGCTCATACTCTAATTCACTGTCATCATTGTCATCATTAGTTATTGGAATTAGAACATGAATAAGATACATGGGGTTACCCTTAGGTAATTTAAATATAAGACCATAAGTTCCTTTGTATTTGGTCACAGAAATGGGCTCAAGAGTACCTTGTTGATATTCCCCCAAGCCTCCACCTTCATACACTTAGTTTTTCATGATCATGTTAGTGATGGGATATTTGTCACTTTGATGTTAATCAGCTAATTTGGCATTGTATAACTAGGAATCATCATTGGTAAGTGGGTCTTGTTCTTGGCTAGTTTTATGTGTGAAAATGACATGCACTGGGCTATGAAGCTTGTCTTTTCCTTTATGTTTCCATTCTTTGTAAGTTGACTTAGCTTTAGGCCTTCCATAAGTCTTATGATTTGGTGGAAGATTGGAAATATGGAATGTGTCATGGGTAAAATACTCTTCTAAAACATTATCCAAAATGGTAAAATGATTAGAAATTTTAATAGGAGGTTTATATGAATATGAGGCAAGATTATCAGGGTCTATGCAGTTGGCCTATGGCAATTCAAAAAGTATCTCTTTGTCTTTGTCCTTTTTGGGTACTGGGTCTAGAACAAAATGGTAGTTATAACTTTCATATTCAGCCTCCAAATGCTTGTACTATTCATATAGTTGTAAATATCCATGGATAGTGACCTCCATCCCTGAATGAGGAAAATTAATGCACTAGTGCAATTTTAAAGGGATTACATGAATTTCATGTATCCATGGTCTTCTCAAAAGTAAATTGTATGATATGTGTTGGTCTAACACATGGAAAAGTGTATCATGGGTCAAAGGCCCAATTATCATGAGCAAACTTATGATTCCTTATGATTCCTACTCTTCATTATCATAGGTCTTGATAGTAATAGTCTATGGTTGAAGGTTAGCTATTGTATATCCCACATGCTTGATTATTTTAAGAGACACAATATTTAGGCCAAACCTATTATCTATGAAGACACATTTAAATTTGTGCTACATGATGAAAAATTTAATGTATAATGAGTTTTTATGGGAAGGGCCAAGGGATGACATATCACTTTTGTTGGATGTCAACTATTGGCCTAGAGATAGGTGTCCAACCAAAGCTTGAATTTTGTTTGGTGTTATGTCATTTGGCACTTGCTATTGGCATAGGATTTCACAATAACTCATGCTCTTTATACCAATCTGAATAAGGTATACCATGAACATAATGGTATTCACATAACTCATGCTCTTTGTACCAATCTAAATAAGGTATACCCTTAGGATAGTGTTTGGGAATAGGTCAACTAATCATATATGCCATAACTAGTTTGTAAAACACTACTTTAATAGGCTCACCAAAGTCATTGAAGACTCTAGGAGTGTGCCTTATTCTTAGAGGATGGGTTTGAAAAGGGGGAAGTTTTAGCATTTTAGGAGTTGATCTAGGATGAGGCATAGGTTGTGCTTGTTAGATAGGCTACATTTTTGAAATAAGATGCAGTTATGACATAGGTTGAGCAGATGATGTTTTCACCATTTGAACATGATGTGACTCAGTCAATCCATTACCAACAACATTATTTTTTTGTTTTATGGCTTGTATTTTTCATAATTATTTATCTAATTAGGTGTAGATGCTTGCACTTGGATTAAATTAGGGTTTTAACTTAGGCTAAAGTTTTAGTTTTGGCTCTGATTTTGGTTTGAGTAAGTCAACTTGATAATCCCTTTGTTGATAAGGGCCTTTTTGACATGTATGCCTTTATCAATAACCTCCTTAAATGTGTGTGCATATTGAAGCTCCAAGTGATAAGATATTTTTTTGTGCAAATTTTTGGTAAACATAACTACAAATTGTATATTTGGTAGGTTATGAGTGAAGTGACTAGCAAGCACTCTCCCTCTCTATAAGTAACTTGTAGAGCTCTCACCAAATTTAATCTTGGTCTGACTCAAATCAACTACTAAAATATCATGTTCAACATTGTAGGAGACATGTAAAAATTTGTTTCATAGATCATCAAATTTAGATATTAAGTTCTTTGGCAACTTAAGAATCCACTCCAAATCCTGTCTATCTAGAATTTGAGTAAAAAGAAGTAGGTAGATGTCACTATAGGCCACTAGATGAAAAGTGATAAAAAATATTATAGATGCTCTCTAGGGTCTCCTTTTCCTTTATACATGTCAAATTTTAGTGGCTCGTAACCTAGAGGAAATGGTGTCTAAATATACTCCATGTTAAATGGGTATAAACACACATAATCCAATTTGAATTTTTTGGTATAATTTCCTATTTGAATGGTTACAATTGCATCCTTCATCTATTATAGTTCTTGGGCCAAGAAACGTGATGACACATTTAGTTTTGGTTGTTGTTGAGTGGTCAAATACCTTGATCAGGGTATAATGGAGGTATGGATTACTATAGATCATTGGTTTGATGGACTAATTGACCAAGAATATGCATCCATGTATTGGGATGAAGTTGTTGATATTTCATGCATTATTGGTAAATATTTTGGTTTAGATTTGGAATATGGCCTTAGGTCTAAGGTAATAAAGGTTTTGAGGAAAATATATGGATTTATGGAAGATATTGTGCCTACTAAGTTTGAGTAAGGACTTACTACTAACTAGTTCAACCCAACTAAATAAAGGGGACTTGTTGACCAAGGCCCTATCTTTGAATATGTCGTACTTATTGATTAAAAGGCAATAGTTGCCTAATAGTTACTTATTAGAAATTAACACATCTTTGTTAAAAAAACACCTATTATGAACTGGATGGTTATTGAGTGTTTCATTTTTGTTGTTGACCAATATAAATATGTTGTTGATTAGACAACATCAGTGTTTGTTGAGGTACATTGGTCTATGACTACTAAGGTACATTTTTCACTACCTATTGAGGTGGAATATTTGTTATCCCCTATTGAGGTGGCATAATGTTATACCTTTATTTTGGTGGTAAATTGGTTTGTGCCTATTAACATGGAATATTAACCATCACCTATTGAGGTGGGATAACATTCATCATTTATTGAGGAAAAACATTGGTTGGCACCTGATTACTTATCCCCTAATTTTATATTCTTGAAGAATCAATTAGTTGAGGAGTGGGAGTAATATGCTATGGTTGATAACTAAGCATTATCTCCCCCTATTTTTATGAACCACTTGTGGTGTTGGTAGGAAGCACTTATTTTTGCTAATTATTTGGTTGTGTATTTACCCCATTGTGGCTTAAATTAGAAGACACTTGCATGTTATCCACTATATTTGGTACATGGTCTTGATTAGAGGCCATGGTCACTTCCTAAGTGAATGGGACATTGAACATGTCATATATGGAGATACTTTGGACAAATGGGTCTACACCTAGATTATCATAAACTATTGAATTAATTGGCACTCTTATTAAAGGATTTAGTTATATGAGTGGAGCATTCAATATGGCCATGGCATTGAAATTTTGTGCTAGATTTAGATAGGTCTAATATGCTTTTTGCATTTCCATAGATTGGTCCTCCATGGGGCCTTTATCTTTTTTAATCATATTTGAATCTTGGTTTGTCATTAGCATGAGTGTTTGAGGGTAACTAGTATAGATGTGTTCATGGTTTGAGTATAAGGTACATTTATAAGCATTATAACTAGACTAAGTATAGTTTCATGGAGGAAGTCTTCCAGAAACTTAGTCCCTATGTATATGATTGTGACTAAAACCTCATCCTTATTGTCAATCAAGTGACAATCAAACAATTATGGGTCATAGGTTGATGGCATGATAACACAGTAAGGCTATTTTTTTGAGCTTGTTCAATTAATGACACACTGGTAAGATATTGAACTATTTATTCTAGCTCTTTACCTAGATAAGGAGGTGTATTAACTAGGAAATGTGCTAATGGATCTCAGATTTGTTCCACATATTGATCAGTCTAAGGAGGATAGTGAACCATTTCAAAAAATACATCATCACCATATAGGTCTTGAATAAAGGTATCATTTGTGATCATGTTTTCATAATCTTGAGTATACATAGTTCCACTATGTGTGTAGTGAGGCATATCTAAATCTACAACTAATGTATCATTAAGAAAAGGTCTAGAGTTCCTAAAACTCTTGAAACATGGTCTAAAAGAATTGGTTGATGTTTGGTACATCTAGAAACTTGGTATAAATGTCAAACTCAGTCTATTATTGTAAACAGTCTAAAATTAGCTTAGGAATGGAGCTCTTCTCCAAAATCATCAATTATAAGCTTAGTCTCAAATATATATAAGTTCTAATGTCTTGCACATAAATGGTCAAATGAAAGGCAAATTTTGAATCCTAATTTTTAACGAAGTGTTTCAAACAAATCTAATATAGGTCTTAAAATAAAAATGGTGTAAGGTCTTTAGGAACAAGGCACAAATCTAGACATAAAAGGTATGAACGAAATCTAAAAACTAAAGAAAATGATAGGTCTTTGGAAACAAGGAATGAAGTTAGAATTTAAAACATCTATGTGTAAATATTGAAATGCAAATGCTAAGTCTTTGGAAACAAAGTAAAAATCTAAACTTGAAAATAATTTGAAAAACTTGAACTCAATCTAGGCACATGGATTCAAAAACACATTTTACCTTTGTATAAGACATTAACCCTAGGCACACACCTAAAACTAATTATTAAATTCAATCTCAAGTAATCAAAAATAATATGTTGAGTAAAACATTCAATCCCAATTGATAATCAAGACTCAAATGTAAACTTACCATGCTTAAGATTGTACTTAAAAGGAGAGTTTTGACCTTAGTTCAAGGCAATAAAATAGATGCGAGGTACATGTAAAATAGACCACTTCTTAAATATAGGAAAGGATTCTTTAAAACAAGCAAGTAATTAGTCCAAGTTGCATAATTCAAAGGTAAGAGGTAAACACCTAAGCCAAATTTAATCAACCATAGGCATAAATCACTCAATTTTGAATCTAAACTTTGCAAGACAAATTTTTAAATTGGTTTAAAAGACTTGGTTTCTCAAATATACAATATTATAGACATAAATGGATGGCATAACAATAAAAATTATATACCAAAGGCATACATGGTTTCAAACTTGATTTGACATAAGGAAAAAAATTTAAAACAATATGAGCAGTGTAATAATGTTATCTTTCTCAAAAGGTATGATGACATTTTTTGTTTCAAAATTTTCAGGCAAAAAATTGGGATGAAATGGGTAGCATAACTACCCTCGTTTGAATAAGTGACACACACACACACACATCAATGTTTTGAAAATGTTTAAGGCAAAAGTGTGGTATCAAATAGATATAATAACACCTCTTAGGATAAAGAGGTGAAAAAAATGTGATTGGTTATGGAGTTATTTTGGCATAAAAATACAAATAATTTTAGTCTAAAAACATGCAATGTAAGTCAAATAAAAATGGAAGTATCACATATGGCTCATCCTATTCCCTATAACTAAAATGGGTGTGCATAGCTTCAACCATATTTTTCATCGATATACCAATGTTTATGAATAATTAAGTGTCAATCCAAAAAATAAAGTATAGGTGTAGGTATATATTTTTAAACTACCCTCTTTCTCTTAAGCATTGATACATGGCATGAACTTATAGTGAGAAGCACTCGACATTTGGCATGAAATTCTATGGAAAGTGGGGTTTTTACTAAAATTTATAAGTTTTGTGCATTTTAGATGGTCCCAAGTATGACTAACACAAGGGGTATAATCACGTTAAGTGGGTTCATACGAGCTAACTTACTATGCAAGGGTTTATTCCTTTGCATAGAAAATCCATACTTGTACTTCTTAGTGTAGTCTAATGTTTGGCCAAACCTGACCTAGGTTTTCAATAGGATCAAAGAGGCTAGCCACTCAACCCCCTATAAATCCCAATATTACATTCCTTGATTTATATACCCCAATATGGAGCAAGGTTGGTATGATTCTAGAAGATGAAATCCTGGGTCAATGTACCCCTAAAGTACTCGTGGAGAGGTGATGAACTCTTATCCACAATCCATGTGTATAAAAAGAAATAAATTAAAATGGAAATAATTTAGAGGCCACTTTTAAATCACCCAAGTCACTTGGAGCTTGGATAGATCATACATGACTTTCTTTCTAACACACTTTTCAAATAAAGTTAATAAACTAAGCACTTTTAGTCATTAAAGTTCCCTAAAGGAGATTGGGGGAGAGCATACATCTAGATTTTTTATTTTTCCAAAATCAAACAATCTACTTTAAGTAATTTGAAACTAGTATAAGGAAAAAAACAAAAAATGAAAAAACCCTTAGGGGATTTAAATAAATGTGTTGATTCATTTACTTAACACCAAATCGATTTGTTTTGTGAAATTTTTGGCCCCTTGGTTTTGTTTTCACTTGTAAAAACTTGTAAAATACTAAAAACAAATAGTTTAAGTGAATTTTAAAACACCTTAACAAAATGTGAATGTATTTTCCACCTTTGTAAATCTTGGATTGTGCAAAATAAAAAATTTGGTTAAAAAAGCATTCAACCTTCTTCTTCCTTGATTTAATTTCCTACAAACAAGTTAGGTGATTGATTTGTGTTTGATTCAAAATTACATCCCTGCAAGTTAGCCCAATCAAAAACATAAATTTCAAATCTTGATTTTATTTTATTTTTTAAAAATAGAGAAGTATTGTTGATTTATAAGGATCATGGTTAATTCCAATGATTGACAACAATTTTATGTGATCAATGTCGATTCCTATAACCATACCAAAGTAAAACATGTTTTGACACAAAAATAGTTGAAAAATAATGCTTAAAAATTCAAAACCTTTCCCTACCCTACAAGAAGGTTAAATAGATAGTAAACACTTTGTTAAGTACTAAAAAAAACAAAAAAGACAAGAAAACTTGAATTTTTGTGACATTTCTATCTTCTAGTTTGACTTCAATTTTTACACATAAATCATGGTTGATTCCTACTGATCGACATTGATCTTGAATATTGACACTAATTTTTTCTTATTGTTGATGATCCCTGTGGCTCAATTGAGAATCAAACTTCATATTTTTTGGCAACTAAATCAAAATTTGGGCATAATAACGATTAGTAAAACATCCTAAAAAGTATATAGGAGAGATTTGTGGGTTGTGGATCCCACCAAGCATGCGATTATCTAATCAATATGAATCAAAGAGGGGTGATTATTATCATGATAGTATGATTGAAATCAAACAAAAACACAATAATAACACATACAACTCTAGCCTAGACATTCAAAGAGCAAGAGAACAATACAAGTAACTAACAAAATCTTATAAAACAAATAATATCTACCTTCTTTGAGAATAAGAGTTGTATGTTGGCCATGAATTGGTGTACTTGATTGTGTGATAAAAAATACTTTGGCAATGGTTCTCCTTGCATCATCTCTCCTTGTCACCTTGTCAATGTTGGGCTTGGTTGGCTTTGGCTTGGCTTGGCTTAAGAAATGGGCATGATAACACTATACCAAAGGATATTCTTGAAGGTATTTTATCATAATAACTTTACACAAAATAAGATTATTTCACAATGGGTGAACCCTTATAGTTAAATCCTTTCAAACTAACTCTAACCTAAGTGCAGTTAGGTTAGATTTAATCATAGTTGAGTTTAGACTAACCCTAGTTGAATTAAGGAGGGGATAAAAAATTATTATTTGGGATAGATATCCCTTTTATTAATCATGGGTCTCCATTTTTTAATTTAAAGTCTTAGGGAAGATATTTTCAATTCTTTGACTTTGAGGATGATGAGGTCATCATGACCACATTTTTATTGGAATTTCCTTATTGAAAAAAACATTTTCATTAATTTCACATGGAAATTTCACTTAAGCATTTAATTTGATTTACTTAGTTAATTTATTCTACTTAGCATTTTTTCACTTTATGAATTGTTTAATTACCCCACTTCTATGGGTCTAAAGGCCAAACTATCAATTTTCTAGGTCATAAGTTGATTGGAGATGAATCTGTGAGAGGTTATTATTATGTACAAGATAGTACCCTAAATAGGGATGCTTTGACATGATTCTAAGCAATAATGTCTGATGTGCAGATGAAATTGGAGCATTTAGTGATTCTTAGGCTTAATTACACAATTTAGTATAAATCAATCTAAAGTCTAGTTGGAAGATAGTTGTGGCCAAAATGGGGTGTCTACAAACCATACCAAAAGTGAACCAACTAATGTAGAGATTATCCTAATACAGTCCATAAAAGTCCATTTTGGTGGGTGATGATAGTTCCTAAGAATATTTTGAAATCTGAAATTAATTTTTATTTTGTAATATTAGGTGCATATTGCATAGCATATGTATCTTAGATATGTCTCATGTTGAAATTGTGTATAACAATGGTATTAATGTATATAATTATGCCACAACTATGAATATAAATTATATAACTGTGTGACTTGGATAATTAAAAAAATATGTAATTTTGGATAACATGTTTCCAAAGCATGCCCCCACTATATATGGATAAATCTAAAAACTAAAATAAGTGTCAATGTGGAGGACATGTTTCCAAAATATGCCCTCACTGAATATAGGTGTGTTGAATACTAAATAAGTGTGGAGAACATGATTCGAAAGAATCCCCCCATTGAATTAAAATTATGAATGTATGGAAGCCATGCATATATGACATATCCCCACTGAATCTAAAAATTGTGCCAAATATGAATAAGTGTGGAGAACATGCTTCCAAAGCATGCCCTCACTGAATCTAAAAATTTTGAATGTGTGAAAGTCATTCCTATATCACATGCCCCCACTAAATCTAAAAATTATACAAAATGTTGATAATATGCCTCTATGACATGCCCACAATGATATTCCCCCCTTGAGGTGAGGGAAGAATAAAAATTGGTAGTTACCTCACCTCAAAAGGATAAGACAATCATATAATCTATGAATGGAACTGTGTAACATATAGAATAACATGTCTAGGTAAATATAGCATCGAAGTGTATACAATAATGTGATCATATGAATGCCTAAGATGCATGATAAATATCCTGGAAATGTCTATATAGTAATAATATAATTTTGATAAGCAAACAAGCACACACATAAGAGCACTCAAAATAAAGTCAACATACAATGGTCTAAGGAGACAGAAAATAAGGGGTGTGTTTTAATGCCACACAATCGAAGGGACATGACTTATTAAAATTTCAATAAAAATGAGATGAAATATTGAAATTTCCAAGAAATCATACATAGACATGGTAAATATAAATAAAGGAGCATATTCAAATGATCAAACAAGCAAGACAATAGCAAGGCAATGCACACAAGGAAATGCATACAAGAAAGCATAAGCAACCAACACAAACATATCATAGTAGCTCATGGATAAAATGTGTTATAAAAAACATTAAGTGAATAGCATATCAAATACCCCATGAAATACATAATCATGTATAAATACATGTGTGAGTATGTATAAGCTCAAAACATGATAATGTAAAGACCATATAATGATATAACTTGGATGTATCATGATTATAATTGTGGATGCCCCCAATGTTCATATGACATGAGTAGAGGGAAGACCCAATATATAAAATATGAATATATCATGTATCTATGTATGCTTATATCACACTCAAGTAGAACCATGCAACACATGTGTATGTAGGAATAACTAATATGCCATCCATCAATATGGAACTAACACATAAATGCCGAAGAGCCAATAAACCATGTTTTATGCTAAAAATGTTTTTGGATTTTTGAATGTTATTTTTTTATTTTTTGGAATATATCGAGAGGTCTAATCAAATAATTCTACATCATCAAAAGGTGTAGGACTACCTATAAATTTTCTCAATATTTGTTTATATTGATGTAATGCCACCTCTTTAATGTTTTTGTCAAATGGTTTACCTAAATCCAATGGTGTAGGCAAATAATCATACCCATCATGGTGTATACAAATCTATGCACTTATATCGAGAAAAGTAACACACATGTTTGTAGTATCTAGATTAGGATTCCACTTGACTAGACATTTCATCCAAACTTTAGTTTTAAATGTGGTTTGCAGTCAAATATCCATAGGGTAGAAGATTCCACATGTGGTCCACAAGATATAGGTAATCAAATGTATCATCGATATTCAATAATTAAAAGAGATTATATTAGTTCATCTATAGTATGTCCTAATTATGAAATAAATGTGGTGCCACAAGTTGCCTCCCACTTGTTATTATCAAATTAGAGATGATGGAAATATACCTCATCAATATTATCATTAGTAGTTAAGTCTTCTTGCTTTGATAATTTTAAGATAAAATTCTCTTCTGAAAGATATGAAGTATTTTTCCTTTTTCTCATCTCAAACACAATGTGTATGCATCCTTCATTATTATATTTTTAAATTAGTTTCTTCGATACATCACATTGATTGGTATTATGGCCAACGATTTGATGATATTTATAATATGGTACTTTGTATTATGTAGGTATAAGTCTATTTCATTATTTATTTTTGATAGAAGGTAAACAAATCATCCTATGTTCCATTAACATAGATAACATGGTATCTTGAGTATCATGTTATGTCATAATATTTAAACTTTACTATGAATCCTTTTGAGAAGACTCCACATTATTCACATGATGAATTTACATTTCACCCTTGTAATGTTGATGTAATGTTTTCATCCAAGAGGTATGTATGAATAACAAACATTTAAATGTTCATCTACTATTTTTATTTTTTCCTTATCTGGATTCAATTTTGTATCTTCTAAAAATGGATTTAACTTATGTGTAATGAGACATGTAGGTTCAAATAGGTTATTTGAAAGGTGATCAATTGGATCATATTTTTGTTTCATGTTTTCTCATCTATCATATCATAAGAGATATCATCATCACTATCAGAGTAATCTAAAACATGGATAGTTTTATGCTTAGTATTAACCAATTAAGGAAGCTCAAATGTTGGGGGATCTTGTGGTTCTATTATCTCCTTTAGTAATGTTTATTTATATTTATGTGCATTTATGTGCACCTCAATATTTAGTGTCGTATTTACATATAGAGATAAAGGAGCCATTATACTTAACTCACCTAATTAATACATGTGTATGCACTTAGGAGGAATGCATTATTTAGGTGGTACCACTATATGAATGCCTTTAGTTCTAGAATGTATTATTTTGAAAATTTTGAAAGGTTCATCATCAACAAGTATGGATAATAAGGTCCCATCATGTATGAATTTTACACATTGATGAAGTGTAGATGGGACAGCTTCCATTATATGTATCCAAGGTCTACCCGAAATTAAATTATAATGTAATGATTAAAACATTGCCTAAAAAGTAGCTGAAATTTAGTCCTAATGTTACATCCAATGTGATTTGACCAATTGGAGGGCTATGTGAATTATCAAACCTTTTTATGTGCATAACCATTTTTTTTTAAAGATTCGTACTAATACCCATAGTGTTTAGTAATTTGATGCTAAAAATTTTTAGGCCTGATGTATTATCAACAAGCACCCTTTTAATGCCTTTCTTTTATATGGTCACTTATATGAATAAAGGTAAATTTTGGTCAATAATATCTTTGGATGGTAAATCAGTTGGATCAAATATCATTAGCTTAGAATTTTTCTTGAAATCTTTAATGATATCCAAAAAATAAGCAAGCTCAATATTACTTATAACTTATGTCTCACGCATTGCCTCATGTAGTATATCCTTATAAACATTAGATTACTTTAAGAGATCATGGATTGAAATTTTAGCATGTGTATTGATCAATTGATCAATAATGTCATATCCTTTATATTTTATTACAAGCTTAGGTTTAGGAGGCAAATGTTGTATATTAATAGGTGGTAGAATGGGTTGATCAAATTTACCTCTTTGATTAGTAATAGAATAGACCATGGAAACTAATATGATTCATAGATAAATAAAGGGTGTGGGATGGTAGTTTTAATTCAAATAAGATTTAAGTATAACAAATATTTTAAGGTATTTACATTATCATCTAAATATTGTCTCTATAATATTGTAAAATGAATTTTTAAGAGATATCAAGTGTTGTTTCCACTATAAAACCCTCTCATGATGTTTATAAATTTAATTGATAATTTTAACAAGGGAATTAATGTAGCAAACCATAATGAATATCACAAATCAAAACCCAAAATGGGTGATAGATGCATCCATGTTTCACATATTTTATAGTAATTTAGGATCAACAACATAAAAAATAGAAAACCCTAATTTACCTAGGGTTTGGATTTCAAATATTAATTTCACCCAATCTTCAATCCTAAAAATCTAGATTGGGGTTATCTATGGTTAAATGGGATAGACATAGCCTAATGTACAAGGGTGATAAAATATCTTTATAGTGGACTAATTATATACTAAACTCAATTATAACATATTAATTCATTAAACTAAGATAGGCTAAAAATAGTAAGTACAAATATGTTAGTTATGGAAATGACAAAGAAGTACTGTACTTATCTATTTTTTATGCTAACACAGTTCTAATCTAGAATAAGCAGGAAGTAGACTAGAAGAGGATTTCATAATAATGACCAAATTTTGGATTGAGTACCTTTGGATCTATGCACAATAATGTCATCATTGGATGGTTGCATCGATACTTCTATATGAACCTGATGTAGGTTTACTATACATAATACTTACTGAAAAATAATGAAACCACTTAGATTCTTCTAGATTTGTCTTCACCTTTGCTCTGGTGTATTTAGATCTAGGTCATAGACTATTTTTCCTGGTGAAATTACAAAGCCCTAGTTATTCATCTTCATAGTGACACTAGGGGAAATGGGTTAGAGGGCACACATGTCAAACTAACCTCAAAGACCCCTCCATTAATGAGTATTGTAAACATATCTTATACTCCAAATAGGGACTCAAACTAATTTAATTTTCCCTATGTGTTAACTTGTGTGTGAATCATGAAATATGTGGAAAATAAGTACAATAGTGACCTAGTTTGTAACTTGGTAAATTGGGCTCTTAGGCTAATTTATACCTATGTATGTTTTATCCCTATGACTAATATTAAAATAAGAGGAAAAAGAGAGTCTTTGCTTTATCAAGTGTTTGATTGAATGCTTTGATAAGTTGCCTTAGGTATTTTCTAGGTGTATGCTAGAGGAGGAATGAATGAGGGTTGATCTTGTATTTATATCAATCCCTTTAGAGAAATAACTCACATTAAATCACTCAAGCCAACCATTAGAGTACATTTAATTTTAAATTAGACTACTTTAGGGAACTGGACACTTGCATCAAAGTAGGACACCTGCATTGATGTAAGTGTCGATCTAGGATGTTAGTGGCTAGGGAACATAAAAATAAGTACAGACTTAGAACTTGCATAAGTGGAACATAATCTAATTTTAAGCATTATAGGTAAGATATAATGTATGGTTCATCAACATAATACTGGTTAGACCAAAAGATAGGACAAGAGGCATAAGATAGAGCAAATGTGAGTATTTTGAGAGTAGGAAAGGTATAGAATTGATAAGAACAACCAAGGTATAAGTTAGCTAAATTTAAAAGAGTAAGGTGTTATATAATCCATAAATATCATATGTAGTAAAAATAAGTATAAAAGGAGAATTCTAGTCAAAAAAATGATAATGCTTAAGAATCGAATCATGCCAAGTCATAGTTATACCACTATGTGCCTAGTTTAGCAATTGCACAAATATTCAACCACCCACTTGAAAAGATTATACGGGGAAATAATTTTAATGCCTAACTAAAAAATTATTCACTAAATATAAACATCCCAAAATTTCTGTAGCAAGCTACATGTGAGACTTTCAAATTACTTTATAGCTGAAAGCAAATATAGTAAAGAATGTTCTAAAGTAAATAAAAAGAACTAATAAGAAAATTAGATTATCATAAAAAAATATAATTAATATAGTCATTAATTAATATATCACACCATCAATTCATTTTCATAATCATAAACTCTAAAAAATAAACCTTGGACAACAATCTTAGGCAAGAAGATAGTGAAAACAAGAAAATTAGTTTTTTATGATTTTGATAGAGTTTCTTTGCACTAAGTGTTGACACTTACAAAGGGAAAAGATGTCCTTTGTATAGACATATTTATCCATGAATTTAACTCAAACCACTATTTGGGTAGTTACATTATTCAACGATGATTGGGGAAAGTGGTTGAGATTTTGACAAATTCACTAGCTTGGTCATGATTTGTAGTTATCTTCCACACCTATTGAAGTCTAGAATTTGTCTTTTATGCTTATTGAATCTCTTTAGAACCTTTACCATACGTATTCCATGTGATGAATTATGCCATACTAAATTAATTACATTAAATTTAGGGGGGGTTTAATTAGATTAAAATATTGGTGGTCGATTATCATTGGGATTTTCTTTGGATTAGTATTCCACCATACCCTATGCAGACTTTTACATTCAATTTAGAGGTTGATTAAATGAATGAGCCATCCCCAAATTGAATTTAGGATATCTTGGATAAATTCACCCCTTTAATATCCTAAAATATGTTTCTTCTAGTATTTTTATTTTTTAAGGAACCAACTACATTTTGACTATGTTTCCTAGACTTGATAGACAATCCTTTTGGGACTTTTGACAATTTTAATATCCAAATGAGTCATTAATCTTAGCCCCATTACTTTTTTTGATGTCATTACTACCACATGGATTCTCCTTAGCTTCATATTCCTTCTCCTTTAATAGGCTATTGGTTTTATTCACCAGGTATCCTTTTCCCACCACGTGGCAATCATTAAACCTTCCCAATCTTTAGATTTATTGTAGGGTATTTCATCATCATCACTATGTGGTCTTGGGTTCTTATTTATCATTTGTTTTCAAGATTTTTTTGGCCATGTGTCTTCTCCTCAGATTCTTGGGCTCTCCATGTTTTACCATTTTTATTTTTTGAGTCCACATGGTCTTGGGATTTCATTCTCTTTAATTAGTCCTTTGGGATACTTGGTTCCTAGGATGGTGCCACATGGCTCAATATTGCTAACTAAAAGCTCATATAAATTTACAAAACTATACAGATTACCATAATACCATGAAGCGTTAGTATGTTTCTACATGGTGGCATCCTACCAACCCATATGGTCAGAGGGCTTAATGAATTTTAGTTGCTTGGGGTCATTAGGATCATCCCACATGGCATGATCTCATTACCCTAATAGTCAAGTACTTTTCAATGAAATGGTTGAGTGCAAAATCCCTCAATTACCCAAATGAATGGTATTATGCCACATGGCATAATATTACTAACCCAAAGGTCCTAGGCAAGAAGAACATATGTATAAAATGATAAGGAAAAATCATTAATAAAATAGTTTTAATAGAAGTGAAAACTAAGGCAAGGAAGGAAACTTGAATTTAGCTAAAATGAAAGACTAAGACATACAAAAAATAAAATGACCAATCTCAAACTTAGGTCGAATGAAGGTCAATTTCAAAAATAATGAATAATTTCCAAGGGTAATACATGATTTAAAGACCCAAATTATCTATCTTAAATAAATTAATCTCAATAAGACTAGACACTTTTAAAAGGCTAAGACACTTTAATCATAAATTCTAAAATAAATGAAATACACTATCTTAAATGGCTAAATTTAGACCTTATATCTCATAAAATTATATGAAATCTCATAACATTGAAGATTTTATCAAGTCTAAAAGATATAGAATTATAAACAACCAAACATCTTTTCATGTATTAAACTTATAATGAGCTAAATCACTAAGGCCGAGATTGATCAATATCATTTGAATCACTTAGAATATTTTAGTCTAGAACCTTAGAATACAAATAAGTGAGATATCATTAAGCTAAAAAAATTAAATTGAGAACAATATTTAGTAGATTTGAAGACACTTGATATTCAAAAATAGGACCATGTATCCTGAGCAAGAAAGAAGAAGAAATAATCATGTTGAGTTAACATGGTCCCCATTTGAATAACTAAAGATGGGGTGTGTTGGTCATAAAAAATAGTGACTTCTATGGGGAAAATGTTTATATATTTAAAAATTAGGCTACAATTTTCATTCATGAAAATAACATAGTTGATAAGTAATCTCTCAAACATAGTTAGAAAATATAAAATCACTAAATTTTTTAACAAGTGACATACTAATTTTCATATATATCTAAAGGCTATTGATGTGTGAAGTGATAGATTTCCTTTTGTTTCATTTATATCCACATAAATGAGTTAAGACTAATCCAGGTATTAAAATTAATGAAGGAAAATTGTTAGGCTAGATGGCTTAGGAGGGGAA
The DNA here is from genome assembly GCA_037957365.1 of Torreya grandis. Lineage (NCBI taxonomy): Eukaryota > Viridiplantae > Streptophyta > Pinopsida > Cupressales > Taxaceae > Torreya > Torreya grandis. The sequence goes on along the minus strand of JARHVA010000982.1, from coordinate 1,577,814 downwards.
TGTCATGGGTATTATTCTACTACTAGCTAGGCATCTATTGCCTTAATAGAGATACCACTAGTCCCACTCAAATACTTACTCCATTTCTATTCAAGCTAAATATCCTATAATGGAGGTTACATGAATCACCCTTTTGATTAAAAAAAAATAGATTTGGCATGTTAAACTTAGTTGTTATTGCATATTTTTTCTTAAAAGGTATTTTAATATTCAATCCATTGAGGTTTAGGGACCAAGCCATGGGTGAAAGGATTTTTTAGAAATTTATAAGTACTCAAATAATCTTAGATAATTAAGTGACTTAAAATATATTAGAATTTTTAATTAAGTGCTTGGTGATACCCTTTTAACTAGAAGATGAAAATATTCTAATATCTACTTAATCTATTTTGAATCATTGGCCTTCAAAAATTATAAGAGATGCAAATTAAATTTCTCCTAGTTTATGGGTTGGTCAGATGAAAACATGCTTTCTATTCTCCAAATTCTACCTTGCACTTTCCAATTTCATGGTGAACTATTGAGATGGATGACACATCCATTCAAGGATCTAATTAATTCAAGGTATTCGTCTTTCTATTGCTTGCTCATGTATTACTTTTATTATGATGAAGACCATGGATTTTAGTAACTAAAAGGTTAGGATAAATTTTTGGTAGGAAAAAGTTAGAACATAAGATGCCCAAAAGGTAAAAACCAAAATAATAGATAACAAAAGCAAACACAAAATAATAATCAAACTAAGATAATTTTAATATGATATATACATCACTAGAATAACATGTAAATACTTTAAGGACATAGTGGAAGGGACAGTGGAAAAGTAGTGTTTCAAGAACTATCCATTCATTTATAATTAAATATCATTCCCTTATAAATCTTAGAGGTGGAATGATTTTTTTCCTAGTAGCTCAGATATCTGGTACAGGACAATCTAAAGTGGATCAAACCTAGAATGTTAGCATTTATTTTCATCGGCTTTATCCCATAGTATCACTAGGTCATAAATCCTAAAATATTTCACTTTATCCTTTTTGTCAAACCATATTTTAATGGTGATTTGATTATTTTTGAAGTTTATTAAGTCTTCTTATTGAGCTTATTTTAGTTTGGCAATGTCCAATAGTCTTGAATTCAATTTGTTATCACCTTTCATGTACTATTGCATCAACTTACAAGTGGGTAGTTTGAGTGCAAATGGAAAGATGGATTCTAAACCATAAACTAGTAATAATGATGAGATATTTAGAGCCTACTTATATCTAGTGTGATCATCCCAAATTAAATAATTTAATAGTGAATGTCATCCCCTTGGTCTTTATTTTGTAGACTTTTTGATTGTATCTATTATATTTTTTTAGTTGACTCAGCCAACCCATTCCCTTGCAGATACTAGTTAGATGAGTAATTAAAGATGATAAAATGTTAATAATCCCATTTAATAAGTCATGTTTATTTAAATTTAGGGCTATTTTCACAAACCAAGGAATTTAGCATGCTAAACTAGGTGTCTATGTTTTCTTCCAAGAGCTTGATTACTTCATTGGCTAGTCTATTTTTTGTTGTTTTCACTTTGGTCCACCTTGTATAGTAATATATGGTAGTGAGAATAAATTTATAGCTTTATGAGGAGTTGGGATTGATGAATCCTAAAAAATATATCCCCCATTGGGAAAAGAGTTCCCCTTCTATAATTGGATCCAATGCCATGGCAGCTTGGATCTATCTCTTGGAAAATGTTTGGCATTGGGCTGATTTTAATATGAGATCCCTTTTTGTGTTGAGATCAATCTAGGTGGTGGATTTATGTAAATAATATAGTGTGCGATAGGGTCATATAAATCTTGTTGAGGCATTTTCATTTGGTTGACTTAGTAGACTATGATTTAGCGATCAATCTTTATGATAATTTAAGTGAGACCCTTGCCTCTAACCAACTTGGCAAGGTTGATTTCTAAATCATATTCTTAGAGTTTAGCCATCTATCTGCCTCTACATTCCCCTAATTAATTATTCCCTAACATGAATTTTATGTCTAGGTCTGGGATAATTGTATATACTATATTTATGAGGATGTAGTGTTTTAACTTTTGTAATGCCTTAACCAAGGTGTATGAATTTTTATCTAACTTGAAATATATAAGTTTTACATATTTTGGGTTCTTGCTCATAAACACAATTAGGTGTTCCTCTTCATCTAGCCTTTATGGTATAATTATATTAATGGTGTGTTCATAAGTAAAATAATAAATATAAAAGTCTTTAGAATAATCTAGATTGATTAGCACTAGTGCTTGCATGATGGTGTATTTGATGTTCTAGAATCCCTATTAGGATTATATGCTCCACTCTACTTTGGCATCCTACTTGAAAATAACATTTAAAGTTTTAATGATCTTATAAAATTTAGAAATAAATTTATAGACAAAGTTAATTTTCCTAAAGAAGGATTTTAATTCTTTCTTGTTGTTAGGTAAATGTAATTTGAAAATTATAGCAGTACATTCAAGGTCTATAGAAATATCATATTTTTTGATGATGTGGCTAATAATATTACCTTCAATAACATTGAACATGTTTTTTTTTGGGTTTAAATAAATTTCATACCTTCTACATCATTTGAAAAAAAATTCAAGTGGCGTAGGGGATCAAACATGCATCTATAAAACATTGTTAAATCATCTACGTAAATTATGATGCATTTTCCTATTTACCCTTAAAAATTAAAGTCCATATCCCCTTAAAAAATTTCCCCCATATTTATAGGCCAAATGTCATTCAAAAGTGCCCCATTTCATGTCTAATGTAGTCTTGAATATCTCTTATGAGTTTACTTGAACCTAATTGTACCATGAGAATCTATCCAAAATCTACATCTAGGATCCACTCACCATCTAGACTACCTCATCAAGGGAAGGCAATGGATAATTTTATTTTTCTAAGGATCTACTCATATTATGAAATTCAATGTGTATATACAAGAAAGTGAATCTAATCTATAAATCAATCTTAGCTTGGAGAAGATATGTTGGGCCCCTAACCCATTTTATGGAGTTTTCATGACACTTTGATATCCACCTCGATGTGTCTAGATTTTTTGGTAAGTTATTAACCTAAAAGTTTTGGTAGATAGTTGGAGGATGAATCATAAAGCATGCACCAGTTGGCCAATAGATAACCATATCCTAGATAATCAAAGAATCAATGAATATCTAAAGACAAAGGGCAAGTGGAGCATAGGAATCATGGGATCATAGAGCTAGTGGTAATGATGATGAATCTCTAGCTCAGATCTCAACATGTAGCTTCCACCCTAGTAAATATGCTCCTCAAATCTTATATAAAGAGCTCAAAATAGAGGATGAAAGAAGAGAGAGAAATAAAGTGAAGCTTTGGTGGAATGAATTTGAAACCATGCTTTGTAAGCTTTGCTCTAGTGGCCATTGAGACTGAGATACATAATAGAGGCCAATCTGGTTCCAATTATATGTGTCCAAGCTCATATATGATCCATTGGGTTGTTAGTATTATGATTTTGAATATAAAATTTTAATATGGAATTTAAAAAATGATAATTAGTGTTACCTTAAATTGTATGTGAGTTCATCTAGTTTACATGTCTTGTAGTATTGTTGTGGCATACAAGTACTTGAGTGATGTTACACTTTTGATCAATTATGTGAATTAAAGTTCATGTGCCTTGTTGGTTTCACTTATTTTATGGATTATCTATAATTTTCATTATGTCATCATCATTTTACAAGTAATATGAGTATAGTTATGTGTTAATGAACCCAACCCATGTTTAATTTGCATCTATTTAGTATGGAGAGTAAATTAAATCAAATTAGTCTTGTGGCCCATTAAGCACCAATATGACCCTAGGCTAACCCTGAGTATAGTCTTGTGCATATGGGTCTACCACAAAGTTAATTTTCCATTACATTACTTGAGTCCCATTAGTGAAGCCTCATTTCATGGAACAACTAGCCTAATGTGGACCCTAGTTCCTTCTCAGCTATATTTCAGGTGAGTACATAAGGTATGTGCCTTATGTGGATTGATGCTAATGTAGTCTAGTGTTTAAATTTTGAGCACCTAAGGAGTTATTCCATGCTTGTGCTTATTTTTAGTAAACCATAACTAGACTTTCATAACATTTTGGTTCCATTACTATGACCTATGTTGATTTTTTTTTCTACAATGGTGCGATAGAATGATTTACCAACTTTCTCTTAAAAATATTGAGCATTGGTTGCACCAAGTGGAAAAAAGTTTTGTGAAAAAGCATCGAACCTAAAAATCATAAAAGATAAGAAAATAGGTTTAGGATAACCTATATGATTCTTTATAAGAGGTTTTTTTTCTATGAATGTGTATAAGTGGTTGGCTGCATATTTAACCCAAAAAATAAGAAGATATAGATGGTGTTATGAGTGGACAAAGGAGTGCCTAATGAGGCTTGGGACCCTAGATGTTACTTGGACTAGAGTAATGGATAAATGGTGGTAAGGAGCTCTAAATATCTATGTACTTGAGTTCATAGTATCAATGTATGTGTGCCCTAATGAAATGGATTACCAATTCTTACACAACCCTAGAGGTTCATTCATGAAGGAGTTTAGCATAGAGTTCAAGAAGCTAATTGTTGATTACAATTTTGAAACTTTGGTGATGGAAGGATAAAATCCTTTCATGTATGAGTTGTGTAAAGGGGAAGAGGCGGATGTGTAGGTGAGGTGTGATAGAATGGGATGATCAAATTGACACCTGAGAGTTCAAATACAAGCTGATAATAAGAGATGATGCTAAATGATGGAGGATTTAGAACCTAGAAGTATCGAGAGGACCTACAAGGAATAGGAAAGGCATGGGGAAGATCCCTTGAAAAATAGTAGTATAAAAATGAGAGGTATAATAAAGTGATGGACAAATATCAAGACTTGATAGGTGTGGAATTTGTTGAGTTCTTATAGAATTTAGTGACTACATATATGTTTGACATGCCTACTCCCTTTAAACCTATGGTGCATGCTCATGCACTATAATCCACACTAGAAGATAGTATAAAAGTGATTGTTGACGTTACCAACACCTCAAATCTTATAAAATTTGTAGATTTATATTATAACTTTGTTATTGAATAGATTATTCCATACAAGGAGGTGATCATAACTACCTACAGACTATTGAGTGCTAGCTCACTACATTAGAACTTAAACATGAGCATACCAACACAACTAATGTTAGTAATTCAAGGTGGGTAATAGCCTATAAGAAGTTTTATAACACCACAAATAAATAGCGTAACACTAATGGCATCAACTGTGATAGTAATAATGATGGGACTAGTGCCTACCTTCAAGATTGGAGGCATTAGAAGAGCACTGCCAGGAGGATAGATAACATGGGGATAAGTACCACAAGTACTAATTTCCCCATATATCATATCTACTATGAAATGGATATGCACCTCCCATAGTAATATGGCATGGAAAATGTTGAAGAACATGTGCATAACCCATTCAAAATGCAAGGCTACTTAGTTTGTAACCACTTTACTTGATCATGTGCACACCTAATACAAGAAGTTTGATCCCAACTAGGACATGATTAACTATGATACCCTAAAGGATTAATTCTTGAAAGAGTTTGACATCCCAAAATTTAAACAATAGAGCATCACCATGCTAAAATAATTAAGCCAAGGATTCTTAGAGAGTGTGTCCTTGTACGATGCATAGTTTAAAACTCTCTTATCAAAGCTATTGTATGACATTTACCCTTCCTAATATGTACAATGGCTCATTGGGGGGTTGTTCATACCACTCTAAAGAGTGATTTCCATTAATGTATTTATATACCCTCAAGAAGCGCTTGAAGCTATGCTTAGAACTGAGGTAGTCAAAAGTGCATATATTAGGATCAACCCATTAATGGAGGTGTAAGTTTCATCTATGGCAAGATTCAAAGTGGACTATAGTTCACTAATTATAAAGTATAAGGCTATAATAGAACTATCTTCCCATGAAATAATGTGCACTCTAATTCTAAGTTATAAATTTTATTGAGAAGCACATGATGTATGAAACTATCCTTTAAGGTAATGCACCATCCAAGTCAAGACAACCATCTATTGTCATTTGTGTGGTTCCTACACCCATACCACTATTTATTTCTAGGTGATTGATGAAATTCATGAAAATATAAAAAGGTATGTGTGACAGATAGTAGTAGCAATTAGTGGGTAAGTAAACTAAGGGAATTATGGCTATGGCTAATAGAATACAGGATTTAAGATATAGTGAATTGTCAAAGGGTGAGGTGGAAGAAATGGTGGTAAAAGGTTCCCACCACACTCATGTTATAAGTATGGCTCAATAGAGCATTATCAGCATGACTTCCCTACACATCCCACTTGTGGTTATTGTCAAGGGCCCCATAAGGTCAAATAAGGCCCTGACCTTTCCAAAAAGTTGACCCAAGGTAGGCCTAGTGTAGAAAAGGCATAAGACTGATTAGATGTGAGAAAAAAATGTAAAAATGGACCCTAATGCACATCCTACACACAAAAAAAAAATCAAGGTGCCAAAAAATACTCATAGTGGATTCACTACTTAGCCACCAGCTATGCTAGTACCTAAGTTACACCATAAGTATGGGGATAGGGGTCAAAATAAACATGTAACATGGAATAAACCAAAATATTCACTTTATCCAAACCCAATTCACTATAAATATGTACTATAATAAGCTATGAGAATAATCCAAAACTTATAAGGGGAGCTCCAATTAGTGGAGGATCTAAAACTACAAGTTGTTGCCTCTTGAAAGTAGGATAGCTAAGATGCTAAAGTACAAAAATTGACTGAGATCATATGCCTCCTATTGACCAAGGGTATGTTTACCCTATTGAATAACTTACTCCTTGAACATGTAGGTCAAAATCAAGTTGAGGTCATTTTTCCATGCATGGAGAGGGTGTGATAAGTCTGACACACTTAGAATGTTGAACATGACCAAGAACTCCTAGTGGATGCTACTATTGATGGATGGTCGATCTTTGAGGTTATTTTAAACACATGTGCCAAGGTCAACATCTTAACAAATATTATTTGGGAGAAAATGGGTATCCCAACTTTGAGATCCCCCCCTCATGTTCTCTTCATGACCAATAATACTTGGGCAAAACCTATCATAATTTTGAAGAGCATAGTTATAGATATCATGGGTACTAAATTCTAGGTTGAATTTAAAGTAATAGAGTTAGTAGAGTAGGACATCTACTCAGCATTTCTAGGAAGGTCATGGTGTTCAAAAAATGAAGATTTACACCTCAAAAGGTGCTACATGTCCTTTAAGAATGAAAAGGAGAGGATAGTTATACCTATTTCAAATGACAAAGGACCCCCTATGTTGAGAGTGTGGACATTGAGGATGAAATCAACCATATCTATAAATCATAATGCAAGGAATCGAGACTCTAGAGCTAAATAATCAAGGAATCCTCTCTTGGGAAGATGGACATTCAACTTTAGACACCAAAAATATTACTTGTGACTGATGAGTTGAGGAAGCATATAAGACCATTGGCTAACAATATTACTTGGTATAAGTAAATGCTACAAAAATAGTAAAGATAGGCTAGATACATATTGATCATGCTCCTAAAATATGGATCCCTTGCACCAAGAAAAGGGGAAAAAGAATGTTCTACATCAGTAAGGGAAAAATTGTTGAACTCCTAAGGTATGAAGGAAGTAATCATGTAGAAGACTATGTTTGTGTCATTGAGTCATGTGTCTCAAAGGAGGTAGATAGAATGGGCACCATTGTCATTCAAAAAATTCACCTATGGATGCTTTATGATGTAGAGGAATTTTTGGCTTAGCTATGTGAGCAAGCATCAATTGTCTCATCACAATGATGGGAATGTCCCCAAGGTGTGGGACCCTTGTGCTCCTTGGGATGAGCCTTCATAGTAGGCCAGATTCCTTCTATTCTAAGCATACCTAGTTTAAGACTAGTACACGGGCCTAAAGAGAAAAAATTTAAACTACCACTAATCTAAACCTTATATATTTGAAAATAAAAGGGAGGGAGAAGGTAAGGGATTCTAAAAGTAAAAGGTGATGCACTTAGAATAGAGTGAGTGCTCCTACTACTGTAAATATAATGCAAACTCTTGAGAACAAGACAATATCACACAGATTCCACCAAGTCATTCTACATGCATAATTATTTTTTATAGAGGCACAAGAACACAATGCATTGTTGAGAGTGATGAAGATTATACACAAATAAAGCCTATACAGATCCTGGTGCACATAGGATATGACTTGAAAGTGAGTCTCAAGTTTAATGAAAGGGTGTTGGGGATGAATGAAAAATGAGAGGGGAAAACATTACCCATAGCCATAAATCAACAAATATAAATAGATCATAGATCATCAGAGTAATAGGAGGTGAATTTTATTCTTTTTAACATGTAAGGTATAGCCAGTATAAGTGCTCATAGAGGGAAATTTTAGTAGAGTAAGGTTTCTAAAATGTGTCAACCCTTTTTACAATGGAAATCCAAGATCTTATAAAGAATAACCCTATTTTAAAATTAATGCACTACTTGGTGTGATAGGTAAAATTTTTAATTCTTTTGTGGCACCACAACCACACTTTCTAAAGTTTGTCTAACAAATTGGGCCTAGAAATCATAGAAAAAAAATTATGTGCACATGGGGAGGTGGAATATTTCCTTGACAAGATCAAAGAGTGGCATGAAATTGTGTTTTGATTCTTAATGTTTGTTTATGCATTAAATATTTTGGTAATACCTCAAGTTCCTATGCATTAATATCCCATTTACTGAAGGACAAGATCATCATGCTTATGAATTTGATAGAGCCATGGTGATGTCTTGTTTTGGGTAGATAATTTTTGAAGATATGGTTTATGATGCCCCTCCATTAATTTCACACATCTTCCCTTGCTTTGAAATGTGAAATTTAGCCTATTATAAATTGAGAACCAATTTTTTTATTGGTTTTTATAGATGGTCGATACATCCATTTGGACATGTCTATATCATATGAACATCTAGTATCCCATCCTGATCCATGTTAGGTCTAAAAAGACCTATTTTGTCCCTATAGAGTCTTAATGCCACCAGTTTATCTTAAAATATCTATTCTTGGTCCAACTTAGATCGCATCTTAGCTTAGCTCCTTTGTATTTATCTGCCTTGGTTAAAAATGCTTCACCAACCCCCATCAAAAAGTGTCCTAGGCTCAATCCCTCATTATTTGTCATTGATTGTCTAACTTGGAATTATTGAATCCTCTCATACCATTGATATTTCTTGGTATGAATGGCTTCAAGTCATTGATATGTCCTTAACTTCTCAACTTTTTCCTTGTTAGTACCATTTGGTAGTCTTGCATTTACACTTAGGATCTACTATCAGTCTGTTTGCTCCTACATTTATGCTACATGGTAGATCCTCAAATCATTGACTTTTTGAATTTACTCATGTGTTATTGATCTACCATTATATACTCAAATGCACTATGTTATATTTGATCTAGGTTCTCAAGATCTAGACACTTGTCAAGCCCATGTTTAGTTGGGGATCCTTTGATAGTTTTTGAATGCCAATAGTTATTTCATGAGGCCCAACTTTGATGTTTGCATAAATGTCCAAGGATTTTTAAATTAAAATTGATACTTGAAGGAGATATAATTTGACATCTACATAGCCACCATTAATTTCCCTAGGCAATTTCCTTTGGACTTTTGTCTAGGACACTTTCCTAAAGAAATGACCCTTCATGAAAAGTGTTTTCACCACCTTGCTAAAAAATGATCCTTTAAGTTTTTTGTTCTCATGTGGCTTTCCTACTTTGGTTACTTTCTCTAAAATAATTTTGCTTTGGGTTTTTGTCAAGACAATTATTTTAGACATGTCTAAAACAATTTCTTAGAAATAATTAAACCTTACATTTTTTTGAAACATGCAAATATTTTGGGATTTTTGCATGGGTATATTGTTGCAGGGTTTTTGTTTGAGAGAGTTATCCTTTGTCTTCAAGACTTTTGTTTCTAAAAAAATGTATGAAACAATTCCCAATACTTAATCAAAAGCTAAAACAATCTGTTTGAGGGAAATATTAGTTATTTTATCCCAAAATAAGGTCCAAAATAAATAACTTAGCCAAATAAAGCCCAAAAATTTTCTAAGGACTTAATAAAAAAAAAATTTTGCACTAAGCTTTTGGTTTGCAAGCTTGTTGATTTGTTCATGAAACTATCATGGACACCATGAAAACCTACTTGGGAGCCTATTCCTTTTCTATGTAGACCTATTCCTCAAAAATATTTAGGACATGGCATTGCATCTAGGAAAATTTTGTATGTGGGCCAAAAATGGCCAACATTTCTAGTGACTCATAGGGAAGCATGCCTGCTATGCTTGAGAACCTAGACCATGAGCAATCCACAATATATAGAGTCTTTGGGAATTCTAATTCTTTCTATTGTAAACACACCATCTATATACATTTAGCTTTGAAATGAATTGAGATTCACTTAACAAGATAAGAACTACACCAAAGGTGCTTAGAGGAAAATACCTAAGCTAAGAAAACTCTATGCACAGGTGCTTCAAGGATTTGAAGCTACTTTAAAACTAGGGCACACAAAGCATGCTTTAGGGAAATGAAAGCATCTATTATACTTATTTACAGATGTATAAAATATTAATAGAGATATTTTTTGAGATGAATCCCATTGGTTGGGATTGGTAGCTCCTCTTCATCCATTCTAACAAGCTAAAAGGCATTAGATGGCTTGCAACTGGTGATGGTATATGGACCAATTCATATTGTGTTGAACTTAGTACACCTTCCAATTTTCACTCTATCCAAATCCCATTTGAGCACTTAGTCTCCCTCTTAAAAACTCCTATCATTGACCTTCTTGTCAAATATCCTCTTGGTTTGTGCCTATTAGAATTCCATGGTGTGTGGATCATGTGTTATAGTTTCTTTGAGCTCTATTAGCTTAGCTAGTCTTACCTTAGGCGGATCACTCTTGAGCAGCTCTAACTAATGCATGAGTTCTAATAAAGGTAACTTGAGGGATGTTAGTAATTTGGCTTCCCTTTCATAAACTAGTATGAAATAAAAATTTCCCAACACCCTCTTGGGTGTGATATGATCAACCCAAAGAGTAATTATGAGCTTAGTATGCCAAGCTCATTGATTATCCTTCAAAGTCATCTTTATTATTTGAATAAGGTTCTTATTGGTGGACTCAGCTAGACCATTACCCTAAGGGTAATAATTCAATGAGGAACTCAAATATATATTGTGTTTGATGGCCCATTCACTGATTTTAGTTCCAAGGAAGGCCAATGCATTATCTAAGATAATGCTGGTGGGGATGCTAAATCTCATTATAATGCCTTCATAGAAATTAAGGATGGATGTCTCATTGGCCTTCTTGAGTGAAACCACTTCTATCTACCTTGTGAAATAGTTAGTGGCTATGAGAATCCATTTGTGCCCATCGCTTGATGGTGGGTTAATCATGCCTATTAAATCTAGTCCCCATTATGTGAAGGGTTGATCTACTTGAATTGGGCATAGTGGTGAGGCTGCAATCATTTGTTTTCCTATGAAGAAGGTAAATTTATTGAAATTTTTCATGTATTCATGCACATATTTAAATAGAGTTGGCCAATAATAGATGTCTCACATGATCTTCATGGTATTGGTCTTAGGTGAATAATGCCATCCTATAGGCCCATCATGGAACTCTTGAAGAATTATGCTTACTTTCTCTAGTACCACACACCTTAAAAGGACTCCATTGAGATCCTTTCATAAAAATGCACCCTCTATAAGCACATAGGGAATGGACCATAATCTAAAATGCCTACACTTAGCTTTGTCAAGGCTAGAAGGGTATATGTTATGCTAAAGGAAGGTCTTCATATCTTACACCTAGTCAATCATAGATTTTGGGTTTGTGCATTCCTCCTTGTGTAATACAAGGACTATGTAATCTTTAGGTTTTGATACTTTAGCCAATTTATCATAGAATCCTTTTCCTCACACTAGCTTGGTGGCTTAGATATCTACTTTGTATTCTATCACCTTGGTGATCCATCCAACTCATTCCTCTCTAATGTCCCTACTGAGTAGGAACTCCTTAATGCTTAAGTGCACTACAATGAGTTGAATTTTGTTTTTGGAGAGAATATGCCTAAATTTGTTCAATGCTTTCACAACTTTGAGAGTGTGATTTTCAACAAAGCTATAACACATCTCATAATCCTTTAGTACCTATTTGAAGAAGGAAATTGGCTACTCTAGTTACTCTTTATTTTGCTAATTTAGGATGGTAAATATGTTATCATCTCCACTAAATGCATAAGGGATAAAATCCTTACTATAATTTGAGTTGATCAAAGTGGGTTCTTATGTAATGGCATGATTAATGGATTCAAAACTTTCCTTGCCCTCACATATCCAACTAAATTTAGCATTCTTATTTAACATCATCATGAGGGGATTGACCAAGATAGAAGAACTAGGCACAAACCTTATCACAAAGTTTATTCTCCCTAAGAAGATCTAGAGACTTTTCTTGTGGCTCAAGAGAGGGAGGGATGAGATAGCCTTGACTCACTCTGGATCAATCATGATTCCCTATTTTGAAACAATGTGCCCATGGAGGGTACCCTCATGAACTATGAAGATTCATTTGTTGGGGTTCAAATATATTCCAAACTCATGACACTTTTGAAATAGTTATTCTAGGTAATCCAAATGATCCTTAGCATGTTTTGATAAAATAGTTGTGTCATCAAGGTAAACCAAGATGTTTTTATTAATGAGCTCCTTGAATTTCATAGCCATGGATCTCTAGAAGGTCGCACCTATATTTGTCAAACTAAATGACATGCACTAGTATATAAAGGTTCCCCATTTAGTGGTGAACATGGTCTTTTAATGGTCACACTTTTATACATGGATCTAGTTATAACCTAAGTAGCCATCCAATAATGAAAATATTTTTATGCTTATGATTATTTACAATATTTTTTCCATTTGTGGGAAAGGGTAGTGATCTTTGAGGGAAGCCTTGTTTATGTCCCTAAAGTCCATAAAAAGGTGTATCTCCCCATTCTTTTTTGCACAAGTACCAAGTTAGTGACCCATGAGGAATATTTTATTGAAAATATTATACTAGCCTCAACGATCTTGGAGAGTTCCTTGCACATCAATGACTCCAGCTTTGGATTAACAAGTCTCTAATTCTAATGCATGGGTTGTGCATCAGGATGGATCTCAATTATGTGTTATACTAAGTCAAGGTCAAAGCCTCTAAGATCTTTGTATCTCGACATGAAGATATTGTCATATCTCCTACTGAGTTGAAAAAATCTTTTAATCTTTGGTGTGGAGAAAACCTTACTAGCTTTAAAATATTTTCCTTCTAAAATGATCATGGGTGCTAAGATATATTATTTGGATGTCATGTTTCATCTTTTTGTTCCCAAAATCTATCACTCATTTTTGGGACAACATATGAACTATTTCTATGGACTCAGTAGGCTGATTTCTACAGACTCCGTAGGCTGATTTATATAAACTCCATAGGCTAATTTCTATGGACTCTACAGGTTGATTTCTATGGACTCCATAGGCTAAGTTCTATGGACTCTATAGGCTGATTTATATGGACTTTGTAGGCTGATCTCTATGGACTCCACAGGAAAGAAACAAGTTCCCAACACTTAGGCAAGTTTCAACGTCAGTTCAATCGAAAGGTTCAAAGGATGGTGTCCCAAAGCTCAAAGGGAAAGTACCCTTATGGAGGGAAAATGGAACAAAAGGATATCTTTTAGAGGGATTTTCCATGGTAGAATTTTATAAGTAAAATCCTTCAGACATTTTATCTGAAGGAATGATCAAAGGCCTGACAGAGAGCCCGAAGGACATGTGCCCTTGTGGAGGGCACTTAGGAGCCAAAAGGACCTTTGTGACTTTTCTGAAAGGCAATTTTGCAGATCAAACAGCCCTTGTAGAGGGTAGGTGATGAGAAAAATGGATCATTACAAAAGGATGAAAGGGTAAGGTTTTCTTCAAAAAAGTGAACAAGGCAAAAAAGTTGGAATTCCTTTAGATTTCTTTAAGGCAAAAGACAAGATGACTTCTTTCAGACAAAAAATTTGAAGGAATTTGCCTGAAAGAAAAAATCCTAAGGGAATAAGTAGGAAAGATGAATGATTTTCTTCAGACATTTTGTCCAAAGGATTTGAAGAAGAAGGCCACTCGAAGAACCCTGAAGGGCAGGTACCCATGTAGGGTGCTCTCAGCGACCAAGAAACCAACCTTTCTCAAGACCCTGAAGGGTGGGTACCCTTCAAAAGGATTTAAATACTAAGCTTGGTCAAATAAAGTTGAAGGAATTGACCAAGGGGTGACGGGCCCATAGACATCAAAGTTGGGCACCATGAACTAGCCGTTAAAATCTAGACATCTGGTGATGTCCCCAAAGCCATCAAAATCACAGCAATAAAATAATTGTTGATTTTTAAAGGCTTGAGCATGGACCTGAATGTATCTAAAGGCTTTAAGGCCAAAAGGAAGAACCACTGAGAGAAGAGCTGAAAGAGCCAGCAGAAAGGAAAAAGATATCCTGAGAGCTCAAATTACAATAGGATAGAGCAAAAGACCAAAAATATCTGTGTAAGAGTTATTTCCAGTAGGTGGAACAGTCCACCAAGTAGATATTTGAGATTGCAAACATTAAAGGCATGGCCTATTTTTCTCCCTTGGAATAAAAGTGAGGGGATAGCTGTGTACATTTATGGAGATAGACCAAATGACCCAAGCCCAGGAGAAGACATTTGAGATGAATCGACATGCCATAGTTAATGTAGACACCCTGTTCTAGCATGGCCCTCTTTGACTCAACTAAAAATTCATTCAAGGCATTGAATGTAGCATGGGCCATTCCATGAAACAAAGTGCTAAGCCTTTCTTGGCTACTATATATTATATTCTCTTATTTTATGGAAAGGAGATATCTCTGATATAGATGCAAAACTTTACCAAAATTGCAAGGTGATTACTGAGATTTTGAGCTCAAATTGTTGATCATATTTCTTTGTTTGAATGCAAAAGTAGGATACTTTCAGACTTTGTGCTATAATAGATTGTGTCATTTAAGAGATTGTTCTTATGTCTATTTCCTGAATGTGTTCTTGTCCATTTTAATGAAATAAGTAGAACTAGTGAAAGTAATCATGAAGGTGTCCTGAAGCCAACTGTGAGAAGACTTTATGCTGCCATAATTGTCTTTAGTGTGTGTATTTTTAGTTTATTTCTATGTAAAGTACCTTGGGACAATTTGTTTCCCTCATTGTCCTTCATATTTCACTCTTTGGTAGTTGAGGTGGAGACTTTGTGCTACACTTCATCCTATTGGTTACTGCGCCCTTGTTACTTGGTACCTACCTGAAAAAACTTCAATTGTTTGCTACAAGACCACTTCTAAAAGAAGAGAAGTGCTTTCAGTGTTTTCACATAGATTTCTCCATTGTTTGTGAACATCATCTCTAAAAGAAGAGAGATGGATGGTGTTGTCCTACCCCTGAGTGTTATTTTCTGCATATATATATATAGCCCCTCATACTTACATGGAACCTCCCTTTGATGAGAAGAGAGATTTGTCCCCTTTTGATGTGGTAAGCCTACACGTCTAGCCAACCAACCTCCCTATGCTATGGTTGAAATCACCTATTTTTCTCATCAGTTAGCTGGTGACAAAATATTCACCCAACAGTTTTTGGTGACTCTGTTGGGGAAGAATGAATAGTTTCAGTTTTTTTCCTTATCCATTTTCTTCATTGTTCCAAGTCCTTTACCATTACCATTTTCCTCCACCTTCACGCCAATAGTTTTTGGTGACTCCATTGGGGATCAGTGAGCATTTATAGTCCTTTCTAGTCTATTAAAATTGAAGCATTTCATATCACTGGGGAATGATGTAAAGTAGGGAAGAACACTGGCAGCTTCATGCCAATAGTTTTTGGTGACTCCACTGGGGAAGAATGAGCAGTTTCAGTTCTTTTCCACTATCCATTTTCTCCACTAGGGACACAAAAAAAATTCATAATTTGAAGCCTCAAGCTTTATATTGAAGCATCACCTATGTCTTATCCATTATCATTATAGCCTTATCCATTTCCATTATATAGTCTAGTCTGTGAAACCAAAGCCACTGGGGAAGAGCGCACAGTTTGAAGCCTCAAGTTTCAAGCTAAATTAGGGATAGTTATTTTACATTTTTATTATACAATCTTACAACTCTACACTATATAAGAATATAGAGAGCTTAAAGTGTTGTTGACCCTATTTTTGAGTTGGTGCAGCAGGGCAATTTTTATTTTTTTCCTCCACAACTTCAAGTTCAACAAACTAAGATTCTTCCTCCTACCAACACCAAGTCACCAACACAAGGCAGAGCTTCTTTTTCCTCTATTATTAGAGCTTTGCCTATACATAGTCCACCCATATTTTTTATCCCCACTTTCTATAATCAAATCATGGCAATTCAAGGCCCTTGGAATAACTCGTTTGGCTTACTCAATTTAACTCCACCTCTACATGAGCTACCATGCAGTTCAAGGAAGAATTTCCCCAAATTATTTGGTGATAGAAGAGTTCATCTTGATGAGCACATTATAGATTTTAGCATAGCCTATGGTGTGATAAGCATGGAGTATGAAGATGTAGTAGTTAGGTTGTTTGTGGAAACACTACAAGGTGCTACTACAGACTGGTTCTACCATCTATAGGCTTGATCAGTAACTAACTGGGACACTCTCAAAGCCAAATTTGAAGTAAGGTTCAAGCCTATAGAAGATGCCATGCCCTGCTAGCTTAGCTCACACAAATGAAGAAAGAGCCTCATGAACCTATGAGGGACTTCATAGCCAAGTTCGACAAGCTGAGAAATAGGATTCCTATAATTTCTCAGCCAATAGTTGAGAATCTCAAATGCTTCTTCATCAATTCTTAGCTGCCTAAAGTGAATTTTTTTGTTGAGATGGGCTGGCCACATAGACCTTGCTACTACTCAAGATTTGGCCACTGAGGTGGAAGATGATCTCATCTTGGCAAGGAAGATAATGAGAGATCTTAATAGAGGCAAATCTTCTTCATCTTTTGATAATTCATCTATAGGCACCACTAATCAAATGGTGTAAAAGCTGGCAAATGAACTACTAGCCTTGAAAATACAAGTGGCCCAAAGTATGTCTACTCCTCCTTATTGAGATATGCCAAGGAGGACATTTTAGAACCAATCATATCAAGACAATACTGCCAGAAGTCAAGGGCAACCAAATTAAATGCCTCCCCCACAAGGGAAACTTGACATTAAAGCAGCATCAGCCAACTCAGTAGTTGGATATCTAGAAATAAAACATGATTTCTCTTTTCAACCTAAGTTTGATCAAGAAAATGATGTTGATCTCTTTGTAGCAGACCAAGAAGAATCAGTTGGTGACTCCAACATTGGTTTCTTGAATTACCAAGATGAACCTAAAAGTAAAGGTGAAAATTTTGATAGATCATACACTATATTCACCCAGTCCCAGAACCAGTCAGCCTAGAAAGCTGATAAGGAAAAAATAGGGGAAGAATCTTAGCTTGTAATTTTAATTGCCAAACAAGGAACTTCTCTACCTTTCCAGCCAAAGGACCTGGTGATTTCTAAAAAAGTAAGTACCCCAAACATTTCTGCACCTTCAACTTCAATTTCATAGATCAATCCTCCCCCTCCTAAAAATGAAAAGGATGAACTACCTTCCCCTATTCCTAATTCATTTTAGACATTTGACATAATTGACCATGTCAAGAAAACCAAAATTCAAATGTCTGAATTTGAATTCCTACAAGCCAACCCTGAGCAATTGGACAGGTTGATTGAGTGTGTGAAGAATAAAGTTGTCCTTGCAAGACAAGATATTAAGAAGGTAAATAATGATCCCACAAGTAACATGTCCATCCCAAATAATCTTATCATTACTCCTCCTACTGCCCTTAGGAAAATAGAGCCTTTCTATGTTTCGCTATTGATAAACGGTCACTAGTTGAGCAATTGCATCATTGATTCTAGAGCTTTAGACAATGTCATGCCTACCAAAGTGGTAGAATCTCTTGGTCTCACACTAACCAAGACATTTGGGAAATGTTTCTCCATGGAGAACAAATAAGTGCCACTACTAGGACAAATCAAGGATGCCCAATTTGCATTTGCCACCTTTCTAGAAAAGAGAATCAAGATGACAGTCCTGGTGGCTAATGTCCCAGCCTTATATAGCATCCTTCTTGGATGAAATTTCTGCAAGGATGTTGGAGGAGAATTGAGCATGGACCTATCTAAGGTGAGGATCCCTATCAAAGGTGTCATGAAGAGGTTGCTCCCTAAAAATGAGGCAAAATATGTTGTCACTTAGACATCAGGGCCTGAAGCTCAAATTCTATTTGAGTCTTCAAGAATGGGTAACTTTTTCCTATCTACAGAGGATGTTTATGTTTTAGCAGATGAAATTCATGTAGGTGGTAATCCAAAAATTGATTCAAATAAGACATCAAAAGAATTGGTAGGGCACAGTATAGATGAAAAAGGATCTTCCATCTCTAATGAAGAAAAATCTGATAGAAGATCAGTTTTTGATGATGTTTGGATCCTAAAATTTGATGGTAGCAATTCTCCTACCAGTGTTAGCGCTGAGACTATGTTGATATCTCCTTAAGGAGATGTTTTTTCCTTCTTCATACAAGTTGAAGTTTAGCAACACCAACAACACTGCCAAGTATAAATCTCTGTTACTCAGGTTGAAAGCTACTCAAGACAAAAGTGTCAAACTCCTTCATGCCAAAGGAGATGTTAAACTAATGGTTCATCAGGTGAGGAACCTATGTCAAACCAATAATAAAATATTGCACCATTATTTTAATCTGGTATGGGAATACCTTGAAATTTTTTATGTTTTCAATATATCTACGATGCCCAGAGAGCTTCATAGTCATTTAGATTCATTGGTTGTCTCTGTGAACCTCTTAATTCCTCACCAAGATTTCAAAGATAATAAGTAAACTATCAAACTAGTCTTTTGACCAAGTGTGCCTGACAATGCCAATCATTGGCAGGTGTTTCATGTTGATAATCAAATCATGTGCTTCACTAGACTAGAAGAGCAACAAGCTATGGTAGTGGACCATACTGTTGTGCACCAAAGTCAGGAAAAGGAACTCGTTGCCAAGAGAGCAAGGATTTATGGTTTTTAGATTGGAGACCACATCTTACCATGGGGAAAGAAGAGAGAACCAAAAGGAATGCACAAAAAATGTGATTTTTGGTGGATATTTCCATTCACCCATCACCGATTCTAGGGAGAAAATGGTTTCTTGATGGTTTATCAGGATAGAATGCCATTTTCATTGCCTCACAATGGGCAGCATCTGAAGTACTTCAATTCTTGAAGTATCAAATAAGATCATATGTACATATGTATATTTATATAGTCTTTAGTTTTACTTTGTTCTTTTCATTTTCATTTTTGGTTCCTTTCTTTTTTGGGTAGCATGAATCCATAGCCCAGTGGCATACTTTAAGGCACTAGAGATTCTAGTTTCTATTCCCCTCAGTTGTTTCAAAATTTCAATTGAAGGAAGTTCCCCAACTAGAGCTAGCTATTGTTCCCAAAATCTTTCACTCATTTTTGGGATAACATATGAACTATTTCTATGGACTCTACACACTAATTTCTATGGACTCTGCATGCTAATTTCTATGGACTCTGCAAGCTGATTTCTATGGACTCTATAGGCTGATTTCTATGGACTCTACAAGCTGATTTCTATATACTCCATAGGCTAATTTCTATAGACTCTATAGGCTTATTTCTACGGATTCCATAGGCTGATTTCTACATACTCTATAGGCTAATTTCTAAGGACTCCGTAGGAAAAAAACAAGTTCCCAACACTTAGGCAATTTTCAAGGTTGGTTCAATTGAAAGGTTTAAAGGAAGGTGTCCCAAAGCTTGAAGGGCAAGTACCCTTGTAGAGGGCAAATGGAATAAAAGGATATCTTTCAAAGGGATTTTCCATAGAAAAATTTTAAAAGTAAAATCCTTCAGACATTTTGTCTAAAGGAATGATCAAAGGCCCAATAGAGAGCCTGAAGGACAAGTCCCATTACGGAGGACACTTAGGAGCCAAAAGGACCTTTGTGACTTTTCTAAAAGGCAATTTTGGAGATCAAACAGCCCTTGCAGAGGGCAGGTGATGAGAAAAATGGACCATTACAAAAGGCTAAAAGTGTAAGGTTTTCTTCAGAAAAGTGAACAAGGTAGAAAAGTTGGAATTCCTTCAAATTTGTTTAAGACAAAAGATAAGAGGAATTCTTTCAGACAAAAATTCTAAAGGAATTCCTTCAGACTTTTGTCTAAATTAATTACTTCAGACAATTCGCCTGAAAGAAAAAACCCTGAGGGAATAAGTGAGAAAGATGAAGGATTTGAAGAAGAAGGCCGCCTGAAGAACCCTGAAGGGTAGGTACCCTTATGGGGGGCTCTTAGCGACCAGGAAATTGACCTTTCTCAAGACCCTGAAGGGTAGGTACCCTTCAAAAGGATTTAAAGACTAAACTCAGTCAAATAAAGTTGAAGGAATTAAAGAAGGGGTGATGGGCCCGTGGACATCAAAGTTGGGCACCATGAACTAGCCATTGGAATCTAGATGTCTGGTAATGTCCCCAAAGTCGTCAAAATCATGGAAATAAAATAATTGTTGATCTTTAAAGGATTAAGCATGGACCTGAATGCATTCAAAGGCTTTAAGGCCAAAAAGAAGAACTACTGAGAGAAGAGCGAAAATAGCCAGCAAAAAGGGAAAAGATACCCCAAGAGCTCAAATTACAATAAGAAAGAGGGAAAGACAAAAAATATCTATGTAGGAGTTATTTCCAGTAGGTGGAACAGTCCACCAAGTAGATATTTGAGCTTGTAAACATTAAAGGTGCAGCCTGTGTTTCTCCTTTAGAATAAAAGTGAGGGGATAGTTGTGTATATTTTTGGAGATAAACCAGATGACCCAGGCTAGGAAAAGACATTTGAGATGAATTGATATGCCATAGTTAAAGCAGATGCCCTATTCCATCATGGCCCTCTTTGACTCAATTGAAAATGCATTCAAGGCATTGAATGCAGTATGGGTCATTTCATGAAACAAAGTGCCAAGCTTTTCTTGGCTACTATATATTGTATTCTCTTATTTTATGAAAAGGAGATCTCTCTGATATAGATGCAAAACTTTGCCAAAATTGAAAGGTGATTACTGAGACTTTGAGCTCAGATTATTGATCATATTTCTTTGTTTGAATGAGAAATTAGGTTACTTTCAGAATTTGTGCTGTAATAGCTTGTGTCATTTAGGAGATTGTTCTTATGTCTATTTATTGAATGTGTTCTTGTCTATTTTAATGAAATAAGTAGAACTAGTGGAAGTAATCAGGAAGGTGTCCTGAAGCCAATTGTGAGAAGACTTTGTGTTACCACAATTGTCTTTAGTTTGTGTGTTTTTAATTTCTTTCTATGTAAAGGACCTTGGGATGACTTTGTGCCCTCATTGTCCTTTGTATTTCACTCTTTGGTAGTTGAGGTGGAGACTTTGTGCTACACTTCATCCTGCTAGTTACTGTGCCCTTATTACTTGGTACCTACCTAAAATAACACCAAATGTTTGTTGCAAGACCACTTCTGAAAGAAGAGAAGTGCTTTCAATGTTTTCACCTAGATTTCTCCTTTGTTTATGAACATCATCTCTAAAAGAAGAGAGATGGATGGTGTTGTCCTACCCCTGAGTGTTATTTTCTACATATATATAGTATATATCCCCTCATACTTACAAGGAACCTCCCCTTAATGAGAGGAGAGATTTGTCCCCTTTTGATGTGGTAAACCTGCACATCTAGCTGACCAATCTCCCTATGCTATGGTTGAAATCACCTATTTTTCTCATCAGTTAGATGGTGACAAAATATTCACCCAACACATCTCTCTCCTTTGAATCGGTCATCAAAATCAAAGATGTTTTCTAAGTTAACTAGCCCTCTTGGTAAATTGTTTCCTTTTAATTGGATGATTTGGTATTCATATTGGGGTCACAACTATGTCTGGTTCATGATGCAAAACTCTACCTCATCTTGTAGGAAGTTGGTGACTTTCTCATCACTCTCAAACAATTAATAATTTTTTGTGTTGTCAATAACAATTGATCTAACTATGAACTTGATGAGTTGTTCTAACTCTTTCATTATGTTACATGAAATGTCATATTGTGCACCTATAGTTCCAATCCTATCTACATCAACATTTTATACTCTTGGTAAGTAAATAATTTTGAACACATCAAAGCCTTATATCAAATCCCACACTCTATGCTTTTAGGCTCTCATTAATCCATTTTTATTCATGCTTTGCACTCTAACTTGGTTGATAACTAGCTCACTATCATGCAATGCTTATAGTGCCTTGATTCCTTTCTTTTGTGTGAGTTAGAGGCCTTGAATTAGCACCTCATACTTTGAATCATTATTCATGTAAGTGAATTTTAATCTAAATCCATAGAAATATTTTTATTTTTTGGGTGAGACCAGCATGACACTAGCCCATGCACCATTCCTACTTTGGGAGCCATCAAATTATAACTACCACATACCTTCAGGGTCTTTGTGTGCCTTCATAATCTTAGGTAGTGTAACATTTTCTTCCATGATGCAATATGTGCCCAACCCTATATCTATATTATCATATGGGTCAAACTCAAAATGCTCATGTACCCATTCATCTTGTAGATTATCTAGGATTTCCTCTAATAGTGTCATGGATTCATAGAGAATCAAGGTCTCCTCTTGGTCAAACATCATGCAATTTTGCTTAATTGGGTTTGGAGAATATGGCTCTACATGAATTTTGAATATATGTTCTACCTTGATGTTCACTTTAGTCTTTTACTTAGTTCTCAATAGCATATGTGACCAATCTGAAGATATATATCCACCCACCTTTATCATAAAGTCTTGAGAGAGGTAAATGGCAAAGTAAGTGGGTAGGTCGATGACTACAGTGTTAGATCTAAATCCATGATTATACATACATATTGGACCATCATACCATCAAGCTAGATCACTCCTTTTAGAATAGGGGAATACATAATTCTCAGTATATCCATGATATTTTTGTGTATTACCAATCTAGTTGTGCTTGAGTTGATCATGCAATTATACACCAGGGGTTGGCCTATGTTAAGGATACATAAAATGGGGATGTTTTATTTTTATTATGTACTTGCACTTCTTATTTTGGTTGGCACAAGCTTATAGAGGTATTAGGTAGTATTTAGGGTGTCTGAAACTCTTGAAAACCTTTTAGCACATCTTATAGTAGATTCTATTAGGACATAATAGTAAGCACATCTTGTATTATGACATTGAGGTTTATCTTCTTCATCTGTTCTACTATAGTGAAAGGAACTTGAGATCCCTTTGTTTATGGATTTGGAATAGTAGCTTCTTCTAGTTTTGGTTCACTAACTTGACATGGTCCTTCCTTTTGTACTATTATTTATAGGTATAAAGGTTATGTAAATGCCTTGGCTTGCACAATTCCATGATTGAATTGGGGTGCTAAAGGTAAGGGCACTAAGGCTAGTGTATCTTCTTCTTTAGCTCTTTTTTTGAATCTTGTGTTGAAAGTAACTAGAGTGATTGTTCCACTAGGTGTGCCGCTTTGATTCAATAGCTAAATTCTTCTTGCCAATTGATGAAAGTAGACCCTTCTTGTAGTTGAATTGGTGCTTGGATCCCTTCCTCTTATGGGGCTATTTTGTTTGTTTTCTCTTGAAATTGAGGCATTGTTTGCACCATGAGCACTTAGTTCAATATCCCATTTATGCATGTAGCTTTATTATGTGGTTTATTATATAGGAATCACCATTTAGAATATTGTGCTAGGTTTTTCTATACCAGAACAAGGGTTTTGGAGGTGTTAGTAGCATCAATTTTTTTTGCATACGGTGCTCTATTGTAGGTGAGATAATTTTAGGGTCGTGTGCTACCTTGGTAGAGAGGTATATTTGACTAGTATTAGTAAATGAAAGGCTAATGATGTCTAGGATACTACATTTGCTACCTTTTAAGGTAAACTAGTTCATTCCTAAAATTTTATAATAACATCTTCACTTCATGAAATTCATTATAAGAGACAATAGGTGGAATAAGTGGGCTCACTATAGTAGGGATAGGGGTTATCATAGGTTGTGAATTTACTTGATTAGGGAGAGGCTTTTTTAATATAGGCATGTGGGGCCTAGGTGTAATCTTGCCTACTTGAATCAAATAATTTTTTATATGCACTACCATTTCATAGGCATTAGGGAGGCCATACCTCCCATGGACTGAATCATCACCACTATATTATTGTTAAGATATTTTAGGAAATACAAGAATGAAATGTTTTGAGAAGGCTTACATAAGGTTATGATTCTATCTTAGATTATCTAGAACCTAAATTTGAAGTTGACCATCATTTCATATGACATTCATTTTATGGTCATGAGAAGTTCTATCAGGGACAAGTGATTACTCCAATCTTTAAACTACTTGAATAATTCTTTGTTGATCTACTCCTAGTTATGAATAGGGTTTAGTTTCAAGCCCATTTCCCATTGAAAATATTTTCCCTTAAGGGAATAAGATAGTAATCTAACTATGACATTATCTTGGGTGACATGGTGTACTGAGTAGATGTTCATAATGTCTTGGATATGCTCCATAGGGGAGGTTGAATTCTCACCCATGAAATAGGATAATATTTTGAGAGTAGACACTAAAATGTCATCATACTATGCTAGGACTAATAGACTACTTCTGTTTAAAGGCACAAACACCCAATTCTTTGGTAGCATTGTGAATGAAATGGGGAATAGACATTGCCTTCTTCCATAGAGCCTTCCAAATGGAGGCATAAACTATGCTCTACGAGGTGAATGTATTTTATTTCATCTTCTAATAGGGGACAAGGATATTCTGAGTCTCCTTCTTGAGGACACAATAAGATCACTAAAATGGAAATTTATGCCTCTTGTAGATGATCTTATTCTTCTTGTCATATAGGTAAGGGATTGATCTTTATGGACCAGAGATGTTTGGAGTTTCCAGGTGCTCTCACCAAGTGTTTGATACATTGAGTAGATAAAGATAGCTTTAATTCCTTATAGTTTATTTAAATGGCCCCATAGAGCATGCCAAAAACTATTTCCATTCTAAATTTGCACTTGTGGATGCTTTGTAGCATGGAGGATTTTTAAGCTCAGCTACATGTGCAAGCATCAGTTCTCTCATCATAATGATGGGAATGTCCCCAAGGTATGGGACCCTTGTGCTCTTTGGTATGAACCTATGGAGTAGTATAAATTCCTTCTATTCTTATCACACCTAGTATAAGGCCATCATGTAGGCCCAAAGAGTAGAAAGGTAAACTACCATTAATCTAAAGCTAGGATCTTTGAGAGGAAAAGGGAGGGAGAAGGTAAGCGATGTTGAAAGTAAAAGGTGATGCACCCATAATAGAGTGAGTGATCCTACTACCATATACATAATACAAACTCTTAATAACAATATAATATCACACAAATTCCACCAAATCACTCTACATGCATAAGTATTTCATATAGAGGTGTGATAATACAACACAATATTGATATGGACAAAGATTATCCATAGACAAAGCCTATGTAGACCCTGATGCACATGGGATATGACCTAAAAGTGAGCTTTGAATTTAATGAAGAGGTGTTGGTGATAAATGAAAAATGAGAGGGTTAAACATTACCCATAGATATAAATAAACAAACACAAATAACACATAGATCATCAAAATAATAGAAGGAAGTGAACTTAATTATCATTAATATGCAAGGTCTAGCCAATATAAGTGCTCACATAGGGAAATTTTAGTTGAGTAATGTTGTTAAAATGTGTCAAACATTTTTAAAATGGAAATCTAATATTTTATAGATAACAATCCTATTTTATAATTAATGCACCACTTGGGGCAATAGGTACAACATTTAATTCTTTTGCATCACTGTAGCCACAATTTCTAAAGTTCATCTAACAAATTGGGCCTAAAAATCATATTAGTAATATTTCATGCACATGGGGAAGAATAATATTTCCCTAACAAGATCAAAAAGTGGCGTGAACTTGTATTATGATGTCTAGTGACCACTTATGCATTCAAATATTTTGGTAATACCTTGAGCTCCTATGTATCAATGTCTCATTTATTAAAGGAAAAGATTATCATGCTTATAAATCTGATAGATCCATGGTTATGTCTTGTCTTGGATGGCTACTTGTCAAAGATATGGCTCCATATGCCCCTCTATTAAATGTATACATTTTCCCTTGCTTTGAAATGTGAAACTAGGCTTACTATATATTGAAAACCAATTTGTTTTTTGGTTTTTATAGATGGTTGATACATCCACTTGGACATGTCTATATCATATTAATATCTAGTATCTCATCCTAATCCATTTTAGGTCTAAAAATACCTATTCTATCCCTAAAGGGTCTTAATGTTGATTATTGATCTTAAAATATCTACTCTTGGTCTAACCTAGATCGAGTCTTTGATTGGTTCCTTTGTATTTGTTTGCGTTGGTCAAAAATGCTTCACCAATACCCATCAAAAAGTGTCCTAAGCTTAATCCCTCATTCATTTGTCATATATTATCTAACCTAGCATTACTAAATCTTCTCACACTGTAGATCTTTCTTGGTATGAATGGGCACATGTCATTAAACTATCCTTGACTTGTCAACTATGTCCTCACTAGTGCCACTTAGTAGTCCTACATTTACATTCAATAACTATTATTAGTATATCTACTCCTACACTTATGCCATGTGGTATCTCCTCATCTCATTAACTCTTTGACTATACTCACATGTTAGATTTGATCTAGGTTCCTAATATCTAGACACGTATCAAATAGGTGTTTAGTTGAGGATTATTTGATGTTTTTTAAATACCAACGGTTATTTTATGAGGCCCAAATTTTGTCTATGTAAACATCCAAGGATTTTCAAATTCAAATGGCTACTTGAAGGGGTTAGAATTTGATGTTTGTGCAGTTTCCATCAATTTACCCTGGCCATTTCCTTCGGAATTTTATCTAGGACACTTTCCCAAAGCAATGACCCTTTGAGAAAAGTGTTTTGGCTACCTTGATTAAAAATGATCCTTTCAATTTTTTGTTCTCATGCATCTTTCCTTCTTTGGTTACTTTCTCTAAGAGAATTATGCTTTGGGTTTTTGTTAGGATAATTGTTTTAAATAACATGTTTGAACTAATTTCCATGAAATAATTGAACATTGCATTTTTCCAAAACATGCAATTCTTTTAAGATTTTTACATGGACATATTGTTGTAGGATTTTTATTTGAGAGAGTTATCCTTTGTCTTTGGGACTTTTATTTTGGATAAAATGTCCAAAAACATTTCTAATACTTAATAAAAACCTGAAACAATTTATTTGAGGGAAATATTAGCACTTTTATCCCAAAAGAGATCTAAAAGAAATAACTTATCCAAATAAAGCCCAAAACAATTCCATGTAAAGACTTAGCAAAATAAAGGTTTTGCACTTAGCGTTTAGCTTATAGGATTGTTGATTTGTTCATGAAACTACTGTGGACATCATGAAA
This sequence comes from Torreya grandis, assembly GCA_037957365.1. Taxonomy (NCBI): domain Eukaryota; kingdom Viridiplantae; phylum Streptophyta; class Pinopsida; order Cupressales; family Taxaceae; genus Torreya; species Torreya grandis. The sequence continues at coordinate 1,549,955 of JARHVA010000982.1, read as the reverse complement.
ACCTACTTGAGAACCTATTCCTTAGAAATATTTAAGACATGGCATTGCATCTAGGCAATTTTTTTATGTGGGCCAAATATGGCCAATAGGCACACTAGTGTACACATTGAAAATAATTACCACTCATTGATGGGTAGCACAAAAGCCTATCTTTCCAACTTAGCAGGATGTAAAGGTGGCCATTTAATAGATTTGGAAAAATTAATGACTTAGACATTTCAACTTACTTAGGCAACTCTGACCCCATACTACATGTACAACTTTATTTTAAAATGTGGACTATTTAGGGTGAAAATTCCCCAAGAAATATATGGGTGCATGTTTTCTACATAACCTTAAAGACCTGGGCATGGGTGTGGTATGTAGTAAATGAGATTTTCCATGAAATATCAAAGTAAGATGCCCTTAAATAATGGTTTGTTTATATTTTTTCCTTCTATTTGTAAAATTTTGAACTAATTGAGTCATTACATATAGTTTGAAGGTTAGTGTTTGAGGACACCACTATATTGGAATAGCACCAAAGGGACATGTTTAGAAAAAAAGAGTTATAACTCCCAACCTTATTCAATGAACAAATTCTAAATAGTGATTCTAGTGATGAATATGATGACACTTAGACAGTGCACAACTGGAAGAATTTGGTAGAGAAAAAGAAGTTAGTGTACTAAGTTAAGGATAACACCCCAAAAGAAAAAAACCCTACCCATCTTTAGGAAAAGACAACCAATGGAAGTATAAAATCCATAGATTCACACTAGGATAAGCATGAACCTTATCAAGTACTATTAAAAACTACTAAGGTATATATCAGTTCAGAGGGGAAACCCAAAATCTCTACTATGGGTGCCTATTAGACTAACACAAAACTAGTGTATATTATTGATCTCCTAAAATAATTCTAAGACTTGTTCTTATGAAACTATAAATATAATAAAGGCATCCACCCATCCGTTAGGAAGATGAGAATCAAACTAGTCAATGGTACAAGACCCATCAAGAAGTGGCCTTATAGAATAAACCCAAATCTTTATGCCAAGGTCAAAACTAAGATTGATGGCATGTTAGTTGTAGGATTTATCTACCCAGTGTAATATTTTAAATGGTTCAGTCTCATGGCCATCATCATCAAAAAAATGGGTGCATTTGAATTTGTGTTAATTATAGGATGTTGAACATTACCTGCATGACTAACCCCTTCTAAACTCCATTCATCAATGAAGTATTAGATGGCATCATAGGTTGCATTTACTGATGCATTTTTAGGATATCATAAATTCCAAATCGAGGAGGGGGATAAGCCCAAAACCACATTTATGATCATGTGGGGATGTTTCATATATAACATAAGGCCCTTTGAGCTAAAGAATGCACCAGTTATTTTCTCCCAAGTGGTGATCACCACATTCAAAGACTTTATTCATAAGTTCCTCCAAGTATATTTAGATGATTAGATAGTGTATGGATTGGTAAAATATCACTATGGTAATTTTTCATAATGTTTGAAACATGTTGACAGTTAAAAATCTCTTTGAATCTTAAGAAGTGTATTTTTATGATGCCATTTGGTACTTTTCTCAAGCACATCATCTGTAAGTATGGTCTACTCATTGATGTATCCAAAATTACAATCATCCTTTAGCTTCAAATACCATCAATGCAAAAATATGCATGTACCTTTCTTAGACATTATAGATATTAGAGTAAGTTCATAAGGAATTATGTTGGTATTGTGATGCCACTAGAGTAACTCTTATGGAAGTATGGCCCATTATATTCATGTAGAGTGTAGGAGGATGATTTTGAGACCCTAAAACTAAAGTTGGTAAGTATGCTTATACTATAATTTCTTGACTGGACAACTCTCTTCCGTGTCCACATCAATGCCTCTGGTACTACAATTGATGTCATTCTCACACAACCAAATAAAGGGAAAATAGATCATCCTATTTATCTTTCAAGCAAGAAATTGACCAAGGTAGAACAAAATTACACCATGACTGAGTGTGAGGCACTTATCATGGTCTACACGTTGTAAAAATTTTGACAGTATTTGCTGGCAACCCCATTTTTCTTATTTACTAATCATGAGGCACTTAAGTACTTGGTAAACAAGCCTATTTTGCATGGGTGCATTTTTTAATATATCATTTTGTTTCAATAATTCTAATTTTCTATTGTAGTTAAGCTTAGAAAGAAAAACTTAAGCCCAAACCTTATTTACCACATCAACTATGGAGATGTGGCAACGCTAATTAAAGATGATATGCCTGACATGAAACTTTATAGGATCTAATGCATCCCATAAGACTTAGCCAAAATCACCACATTTATGACTTCTGATACGCACCTTAAGACATGATAACTAAAGTAAATAAATAACTTGTAATTAGCGCTACCCCATTTTAACTCATTAGCAAGGAACTATACAAATTGGGCCATAACAAGATGATATGAAGATATGTCCTAGAGCATGAGGATTGTGTTGGAGATGCCACAATGAAAATTTTCTAAAATGAGGCTTGTGGTGGCCAACTATATTTAATGATGCAAAAGAATACACCGAAACATGTGACATCTGCCAGTGCATAGGGAAGTCAAACCACAAGGATGAGATGCCCCTCATCCCCATCCTTGCATAGGTACCATTTGAAAAATGGGCCATTGATTTTTTAGTCCTATTACTCCCATTATGATGTGATAGGTGTATGGTACATTCTAGATGCTAAATATTATTTTAATAAGAGGATAGAATTACCACCAACCAAAGATTATATAGTTGCCACAATAACAAGATTTATTTGGGAAAATGTTATTAGTAGATATGGGTGCCTTCTCAGCTTGACTAGCAACTATGGCACATATTTCATCAATGAAATAGTTCAAATCCTATTTTTCAAGTATATGGTGGTGCATCATAAAATGACACCCTACCACCCCCAAGCTAATGACACTATAGAAGCATTCAATAAAATACAGGGGACATGCCTCACAAAATTATGTGACATTGGTTGCAAGGATTGGGATGATCATGTATTAGTAGTACTATGGGCCTATCACATAACATACAAGCACTTGAACAAGGCTATACCATTATAAATAGTGTTTGGCATAGAGGACATTTTACCTATGGATTTCCTAGTGCCCTCATTACATATCAAATGTATTGATTGATTGGATGACCAAGAGTCATTAAGCACATGCCTAAAATATTTAAATAAGTCAGATAAGACACATTCCCAAGCATGATGGAGTCAATAGATAGAGATGGCCCACCAAAAGACATAAAAAGATAAGCACATCAAGGATAAGGTGTTGATAGAAGGTGCATTGGTCTTGTTATATGATTTTAAGTACATAAGGAACCCAGGAAAATTACAAATCATATGGATGGGACCTTATGAGAAACATAACACATTGAAGACTAGTGCATGTAAACTATGTATGTTGACTAGTGAAATGCTCCCTAGGCATTTTAATGGCAAAAAATTGAAATTATAACATCAATAGGATGGAGCTTATGCCATCCAATGCTGACTTTATAGTCAAAAATTGGGCACTTTATATTGTGGCCATTTATTTTATAGTTTGAAATAAGTGTTTCACTTTTAGGCCTATAGTAGAATGTTCCTAGTACTTATACTCACATAAATCTAGGTGGGTCAGTTAAATCTAGTCATTTTTTTTAAATCACCTATAGCTAGACACCTAGGTTTATAGGTGTATGTGAAGTCTACTAGGCTAAGTAAACTATAAGTATAAATTAATGAGTAAAGTATACAAGGTATTCATGCATAAAAGACCAAGAGGAGATCATGAGGCACTAGATCACTAGCACAAAGATTTGTGTGGGGTAGGAGAGGCCAAAGTAAGAGACAATAAAGCACAAAGAAATCAACTAAGATAGTGAGGCATGCTTGAAAAGAAGTACAACACCAAAGAAGAGATGGAACCTAGGAGGTTGAATCGCATGCATGTGAAGTGTTGTACCTAGTCAACCAGAAAGAAGTTAAATTTCATGCCAAGATGAACAAAGTGAAATAAAGTGACCATTTTGATAGTTGTAACCCACCCAATAGTTGATAAGAAGTGACCTTTTGAATTACCTATCACTTTTAAGAAGAAACTGTTAGCAGATTTAATGCTATGATGGTGGAAGAACAAACATCTACATTAATGAGTAGATGGTGGTAGATTTTAGCATTTTTTGTGGGTTTTAGTAGAATTTGATGATCTAAATGATTCTAGCCATCAATTTGGTACATGAGAATAGCATTTAAAACTATAGATGGTAGAGGTAAGAGGTTTAATTATCATTTTCAAGAGATCATAATAGAGCAAGGAGCCAAATCCAACAAAAGAGAAAATGCTACTAGAGAGGAAATAAGTTCCCCACAGCCTTCCCAAGTGTGAGCAAAAGAGTGAGAAGGAGATTGTGTTTTTTCGTAAGTAGGAGAGGAGGAAAATGGAGGGAATTTGAAGTAAAAATAAGAAAGTAGATATTTCAATAGAATAACTAATCCATTATTAATGGGGTAGGAAGCTCAATATTCAAACACACAATCACATTTTCCATGGTTTTAAAGTAGACTAGACACACTTTCAAGCTTTGGTAGGATCAATCAGTCCCACTTCAACAGTAGCAAGTTTAGTATGGGGAAGAAAAGACTAAGAATAGAACCACCAAAAACACATAGGGAAGTAAGGAAATTAAAATCAATAAGTGAAGCAGTCACCACAAAACTAGAGGCACAATTGGTAGAGGGATTTAACATCATAGATATTGATCTAACCATGAATGCAAATCTTTATTAATGAGAGATAGAGTACCCACCATAAGTCATGATGGGGTAAAAGTGGGTATATTCCACCCATGTGTGCAAGTTAAAATACTATAACCATAGGATGGGCAATAATGTGCAGGAACTAAAGAAAGACTAGATGGTGTACATAGAGAAGAATACCAAGGTAGGTGTTGTACTTTTTAATGCCCCCACTAAAGATAAGTTACAAACTATAGGGCCAAAACAACTTTTTGAACTACCAAGCTTTGGTAAGCTAGAAGACTTGGTACATTTCCTTCTCTTGTAAGTGCATGGTGATCAATTCTCTTTTGCTAGATAGTGCATGAGAATTTTTGCAAGCCACATAAGTAGAATCATATGGCTACCTAGTACAAGATTAGATATATGGGAGAGGATGGAGGATGATGTAGAGGTAGATAAGGTCATGAAGCTCCTACGCTATTACAAATTAGGATTTGCATTCCCTATCAAAGACATCCAAGACCCAGGCATAAGGGCAATAGTGTACTTGGTAAGCTCCAAACTTTGCCTAATAGTCGATGGTTAGATATAAGTAAAACTTCTTTTTCATTTCCCACCACATTGCATAGGGATAAATTTTCAACATATCCATGTTCATCATAGAGGAGATCATAAAGAATTCCATCGAGTACATGAGACCTTCCTATGGGGGTACATGTTTATCCTAATGGTGATAGAGGAGATAGGTGTGCCATATGGTGATGATGACCACCTATGGGTGTTTCCACCAAACCATGAGTCCCTAGTGATTAAGTAATAGGACTTCATCTTCCCCTTAGCTTCTCATAGAAATATAAAACTAGAGTGTAAGGGTGGTTTGATAGATATATGTAGGCCTTTGGAAAGGAGTGGTGCATCCCACAATAACTCCCTTAATAACTCATGGGAATGATGACCTTTGTCATGATACAACACCTTTATGTGGTGCATCTAATACTCACAGATGAAATTTTGTTAGGTTGGCTTTGATTACCTTATGCATTCTTATCCAAATACTCCATGGTAGCACTAACGAGAATCCCAAATATAGAATAGAAAGATATCTAGGACAAGGCCATGGATTTTGATAGAAGGATGATGAGGTTCCAATTTGTGTGGCCCAAATCCAAGTAAACCAAGGATAAGGAGTATGATAGTAATAGGTTTGACATTTATTCCCTCTAAATAGGAATACTCAATGGAAGAATTTTCAACTTATACTATGAGATGAAACCACGTAAGAAGGGTAGAGATCCTGGCAAGGATGATGAGCACCCCCTCCTATATGGTGATGAAGGAAAGGATATGCCAAAATTTTAGGTGAAGTCACTCCTGAGAAAGTAGGGTGAAATTTAGAGGATATTATTGAGCACATACAGCTAAGGATAGCCTTTGAACAACAAATCATGACACCTACCACCAAAGACTTGTGTGACATTCAAGTAAGAGGGTGCTTCTTCCAAAAAGCATCCAATAAAAAAGACTAAGGGGCCTATAGCATTCCCTACTAAGACCCTTGCAGATATGGAAAAAAAGGTAGCCCTATCAACCCTATGTTAGATGGTGGAGCCTGATCTTATTTTAATGCCTAGTTACTGATAGGGTGGGTGTGAGGGGAAACACACCCCCCCCATTAGGGTGTGGTTAAAAATTCACTATAAAATATTGTAATTTCCTAGTAAATCTAGATTGTTCACTATTAGGTTACAAATAAAATGGTAAAAATTATGTTTGTGCATTTTTTCCCTATATGTAACCCTCCTTTTGATATGAGGGCATTTTAATTATGGTGGCACGTTGTATGCGAGTGAAGAGGATATTATAGTGGTTGTATTGTAGGTTTTTCCCTTCATTTTTTAGATTGAATAATAAGGACTGGTTATTTTTGTGTGGATGTAGCCCATATTGGGTGAACCACATTAAATCTATGTCTATATTATGTTATTTTTATCCATTTTATTTCCATCTTCAATTTATTAATATTTCTCTATGTTCTATATTTATAACACCCTAATAGAAGAAGAGACTAAAGAAGTTAATGTGAGAACTTATATCTTACAAATAGAGGAAGGTGAAGATGAACTTGATGTGAGAAATGTTCAGGAGGCCTTGTAAGGCAGCATGGCCATTATGTTAAAAGTAATTGAGGAAATGGTAAGTCTTACATCTAACACAACCTTGCTAAAGAGCCCATCAAGGAAACTAGTGCTGACATCCAAGGATAAGGCCTCCCTAATAGCCTTTCAATCTATCAAAGAGAAAAGAGTGGCCTAGAGGAAGATGGGACTCATTGAGGAAGACATAAGCCAATTTTTAGCACTTAAAGAGAAGTAGAAACTTGACCAAGAATAAAAGAATGACAAATTGGATAAGAGGGCCCCAAAATTACCCTTGAACATATCGCCAGTAGTAGTGGTGGTTGAACAAGTGCCAAGTGACCCTACCAAATAAGTAGAAGAAGAGGTTAAGGCACACCCAAGTAGTGAAGGGGTGTTTGGGCTAAAATAAGGTGATACTTGCACCTCAAAGTAGCAAACAAAGATAGTTGAGGAACACTAGAAATAATAAGGTAACCCTGGTGCTAAAGGTACAATCCTTGAGTTAAATTTTAAAAATCCCCATGATGAAGAAATGGATGAGGGAGAGAATTCTAATAAATCAACCCTTAAGGATCAGACAAGTGACTCCTCCAAAGAGCGTGTCAAAGAGAGTGGTGGTGCTAGTGAAGAGGAAGAAGTTCACATAGAGAAGGTTATCATAAAAAAGGGTGAAAGAGAGATTAAAATTAGGTAAGTGGTGCAAAAGAATTAAGGGGATAATATTTATACTTATACAAAACTCTACCCCCCCAAGCTACCATAATAAGGATGTGCAAATAAGTCTCATTTTTACTAGACCATTATATGGATGAGCCCAAATTCAAGGTGCCAAAGGATACTACTTTGAGCCTAGAATATTCTAAATGGTAGGAATCCCTTCTTATTGACCCATGTGCCATGAACCCAGTCCAATCTAGGAATGCACTAATAAAAATGGCCATGAAAGTAACACATAGAAATATCATAAATGATGGTAAGGTGAGGAAACTAAAGAAACTCCTCAAGGAATCTAAGGAGGAAGCATAGGCTAATAACCTCTAATTATAATAGATTTATGAGTGCATAGAGGTGGTCAAGCCATCTCTTCTGGTCAACATCAACACTTCAAACCTTTAAGAGGTTGATAATATTTGTGTATTGGTGGAATAAATGCTCCCAAGACTGCATCCTAAGTTGGTGCAAGAATAATAAGAAGAGTAAGACCCCAGCATCATACTGAAGAAGGAGTTATTAGATCAGATCCAAGAACTAGAGGATCTCTTCCTAAAGTTTAAGGAGGGTGCAAAAACAATAGACACAATATTCTTTAAATTCTCCAACTAAGCCTTGGTTATAGATGTGCACTTAAATCAAGCAAAGGATGAGGAGTAGCTGATGTCTAAGGTGTACTTTATAATCAAGGTAAAAAGGGTACAGATCATGGGTAGCATGAACACATTGATCAATCAGATCAAAAACCATGAAATAACCTTGGAATAACTCTTGTGCACTCTATAGACTAAGGCCTGTGAGTAAGGGTAGATCTTAGGTGGAAGTGTGGCAAAGGTGTAGACCAACTTAGTGTTGAGTTATGTTCATATTTATGGTGTTGAGTCATTGATGTCAAAGATAAGATGGATGTCATTAATGTCAAGGTTAAGACTTGAGGCCATGCATAGTAGAGTGGTATGAGACAAAGAAGTCTTATGACAAGATAAAATTTGAAGGCAAGCTATTGTTTCTATATTGAGAGATAATTTTAAGGCAACCTAATAATTATTCTAAGGTTGATGGCATGTCAAGGTCAATATCATGTTGCAAGGTAAGCTATTGTTGAGTAATAAGTGTCTTGAGAAGCTTTGTCTAGTCCTGTGAGAAGGTGCATGCATAAAGCATAGTAAATCTTAGTGAATTATGTCAATATAGGCATGAGAGAGTGTATAAAGTTATGTAAACATGTGAAAGAGGTAAATATGCCTTAAAACGTGCTCCAAGGTCAATTTTTGAAGCTTCATCCTTGCATTGAAAAACCTAATGAGAATTCATAGGCCTGGTAGCATGATGAGATGAGCAGTATGATAATTTTGAGAAGAAGGTTAGAAGTATGTGAGATTTTTATGAGGTTGTATGACATGAGGATGAGGTTTTCATAATACTAAAAGAGGTTTTAGGTGTGATCAATATCTATGTATGACTGGTAGTTCAAGGCTTAGTGTGCAAAGAGACCTAGTGTGACCTAATGAGGGGTCAAGTTCAGTTACCCAAGTGTTATATCTCATAAGAGAATTTTCAAAGCTGTGAGAGGTTATTTCAAGTTTTTTGACCAAATTTAAGGTCAAATCCTGAAAGAGAAAGCATGAAATTTGGTATTGAGGTTTTTTGTGTTCATATAATGAGGTGTTATAAAATCAAGAAGGTTTTTATTATGCTCATTGGCATGTGAAAACTTTGCATGAGATCTTGAGTAGTTCATGGAATTTTGGGAAGGGTCCTATCTTGAATTTCTTGGCATTAGTTTTGGAGTTGAGGGTCAATCCTTTATGAATGATTGCTAAGAATGGAAAGCAGTCAAAATCCTCATAATGACCCAATAGGAAAGATCTTTTTGTAAATGAATCAGAATGGATTGGATGACCTAGTTTGATGATTGAAGCATGTAGAGGACTCTCCCAAGTTTCTCTAGGTGGCATTGGTTTGTTACAAGAGTGAGTATAAGCTATAGGAAACCCCTTATTTCTCATATTTTTTATGTAGCAGGTAGGGTTAACTAGGTCAAAGCATACAAATGGTTGGAGGATAATGTGTGAGACTTTTATTTTTTTCCCATGTAATTTTTTGAGTAGGTTTAAAACCTTAAATATGTTAAACCAGTCATGGAAGTTGGCATATCGCTAAATAGGCCTAATGAGGAAAATAATGAGAAAACTAGGTCGAAATGAGAATGAGATTAGGGATGGATCCAAATGCATGGGGTAATTTTTAAATACCTATATCACCTTTCCCCCTTGAATATAAGTTTTGGTGATGAACATAAACAAGAAAAAATTTGTTCTCAAAGTGACTTGTCTAACACAGTGAGGTTTGTGTAGGGTGAAGACATGAAATTGGTCTGTAAGACCAATATTGATATTGAACCATGTAATCTATCTATTTCAAGACTTTCTAAGGATGTGAAGGATCATCTAAACCCACTATAAGTTCATAAGATTGTTCTCATAGGTGATCTAAGACTTAGTTTTCATGATTGTGTTTTTGGAGCTACAGGGAATTTTTTATGTATGAGTGAGAACGATGTTCCTAAGCCTTTTTGCATAGATTTGAAGAATCCAATGCACATAAAGTTATTTTAAATGTATCATAATTTAATTTTAACACATTTGTATTCATGATAAATACTTATGAAGGAGTGAAAATTCAAAGGTTCTTAATTGGGTTCTTAACACATGTGTGTAGTTCTAAATGAGCATATGAAGATGATCATTTTCAGGTCTTTTGCTCTATATGGTGAAAGATAATGGATTTTATGTTGAACTTGAGGTCATGGAGGTCTTATCCATATGATTTATTTATATAGTTATTATTATTAATTTAGACTTTCAAGGCCAAATTGCTACCCCTATTATTCAAAAAATTCCCCAAAATTATCAATTTCCTAATATAGATGGTCAATTATGGTCCTAAAAGTGCAAATTTTAGATAGAAATGTCAAAAATAGGGTAAAAATCATAAAAATTATATCAAGAGTTATAAAATTATGCCAAAATAGACTTAATTATGTTCAAAAACATGAAAATATCCTAAGTCCTAAGTTTCAAGTCATGAAAAGGTTTGTTGATATCTCATAATAGCCAAAAGGGTCCAAATTGGACTCCCACATGCAAAATTGATGATTAAAAGGGTTAAAATATGAAAAATTGTATTATATCCACTAATTTATTCTCCAATGTTCCATTTAAAGTGGTGGAAATTAAATAATTGGCTTTAAAAGGCCAAAACATAGCATTTTTTCACCTATTTACAAGTAATAGTATAGAATCCATACAATCCAAGGCATGGGAAATCATCTACATGATATTTAAAATCTATATCATAAATTACATGGTATTCAATGGCCATATAGGCCCTAAAATAGCCTCTTTTTGGTTTCCTATTTGTTGGCACAGAGAGACATGCTTGTAGATTCCTTGATGGTATGGTTAGATGGAGGAGGTTATAGCTCTCAAATTTGGGGTGAATAAAATAGAATCATATGTATTATTTTTTGTTCAATTTTTTTCTCAATTAGATGTTCCATGCTCATGAACCATCTAGTTGAAGCTAGAGCAAATTCTGCTACCTAGCATCCAGAAAGGCAGTTTTTTTTCTTTAATTTCTCTTCACCTATGTAGAGTTTTGTAAAAATTAAAAAAATTTAAGAATATTTAGGATTTTATCTACCCTTAAATTCCATTATTAAGATGTTATTTTTCCAATTAAAGGTCAAACAAAGGTCTTAAAGTCAGCCAGTCAATCCAAATTTATTGGAAAATTAGTAAGGAGGAATTGTATAGTCTAAGGAGAAGATTTTAGCTTCAAGATTTCTATAATTTGGTTAATGAAGTATTTTCATCAATATTTCATGGTTTTCAATCATAATTCATCATATATTCTCTAATACTCATGGCTAAGGAATCCTATCTCCATGCTTTCTAATGTCTCAATTGAGCTAGTTTAGCCTAATTTGAGGATTTTTTTAGAAAACCATGTTTCAAATACACATCTTTACACTTGTATAATGGCCTCTAAACTCATGTGTTATGATTATTTAGTGATCATGTTTTCTTATGACTCATTATTTTGGTCATGTCATTCTCCTCCATGCTCCTTTCCTACCTCCACCTCATTTCCTCATATTGTTGTCATTCCTTGATTATTTTCCACTATGCTTTGTGTTCATTCACCTTCATTTCATGATTTTTGCTCATTTTTACATTATACTTCATCCCTACCACCCTCACCCATATCCATTACCTATTATCATCATTAAGGATCCACAATTTGATCAAAGAGCAAATTGAGCATGATAAAGAGTATTTCTATATCATTCAGGGACACTTTCAGCCAAAAATGGTTTTCTACAATAGTACATCAGTCAATGACTGATCATGAAGGCCCTATGTATGCTCAGTGTGGGATAAACCTTCTTTAAGGTTGTGTTTATCAAGAACATCATTTTCATATGAAGATAACAATCATGGAGTTCATATTAGCATAATTAAAAAGTAATGGTCACATACAAACATTATACATAGTCAAAAAGAATGACCTACAGTAGTAATAGCCTTGGATGAAGTCAAAGAAAGTATAGGTTAAAAGTTTACAAGTCAAGATATGGATATATTTTCAATAATAGAAGAGTCTTTTAAGGTCCTTATTATCACATACATGAAGAAATACATACAAATGATACTCCAATCAAATCCTACAGGCGTGGTCTATCTCAAGAAGACCTATTCAACAAGTGTGAAGATGGAAGTAGATTACTAAGCCACTTGATTACTTGTATCATAAGTAGTATTTCCAAATTTAAGAGACATTTATGAAACAAAATGGTAAATAGGTTTCAAAAGTATAATGTATGCCTAAAGCCACTATAAAAGGTCATCCTATAGGCCTATGCTTTGAAAAGAGACCTATAGCTCCCCAAAAAAATGCATCTATATCCAAGTTGGTTATGAATTTACTAGATGAAATTTTAAAATCATAGGAAAGTTAATTTGAGTTATCAAAGGGGCATGAGTAGTTAGGTTTGCCTTATGAAGGAAAGCATGAAATACAAGAAAAATCAAGAAGCAAATTGGAGCTTACAGCCACTATACAAAGCCATATTCTATGTTTGAGGTGAGGGAAGGGATTGTAGTGAGTTCCTAGGAGGGTTTTATGATCATGAACCTATTTCATAAAAACATAAAAATAGGTTCTATTAGGTCATCAACTCAAGAACCAATTAAGGTTTTACGGTTAAATTACAGTTTTAATGTTATCCTACACCATCTACAAGGGCTAATGAGTATGAAAGCACAGTCAAGCCTAATGCCGAGACTATGACACAAGGATAGTTTTGGGTCATTATAAAGGTTTGAAGTTATTGATAAATAGTACCAATGAGGAAAGGAGCATCTAGGTTTAATGATAGGCCTATTACAAAAGACATCGGCAGTCCCCTAAGCTAACCTATAGGCCTACCTTTTATCAAAATGAGCCTATATGATAGGTTAAATGGTTTTTTGGCTATATGGACTCTAGATAGGCATGAGGATTCATTTTATTACCTATGGATATATAATACAAAGAAAATATCAACTTGAGGGATTTAAGAAACAATAAATTCACCTACAACCCTACATTCTAACAGAGAGAGCCTGCAGTCAAATCATCCCTTATAGTCATATCTCCGTAGTAGAAAAATCTACGGGTTATTGTAGTGTCTATTTTTTTCATGATGAATGGGATATGGTGTAAGAGGAAAAATTAGTGGATAGGATATCATAAGTCATCTCAAAAACCCTATTGCAGTCCCTACATCCATAGGGGTCATTCAAAGGGAGCCTCAAAAGTAATTTACAATCAGATATATTCAATACATACCTACAGCCTTTAAGCAGAGTAAAATGCCAAATCAAAGGTAGGATTCATGAGGAGATGATTTTATTAAATGGAGGTAAATTGGTTGCAATATTTTTGAGGTAATGCAAAAGAATAGTGTTATAATCTTGCTAATCCTAATGTACTCTATGACCAGGTAGGGTTTTGGAACAATGAAACCTAAAAAAAGCACTAAGGATCTTGAAGGGATGTTCAATACAAGGGTGTGAAAATCATAGAGTATGACATCTAATGCATTTTCCATGATGAGACCTAACATTAAGAAAACATTATAACATACCTATAGCTATCAATCAAGGAAACACAGTAACCTTATAAGTATTTTCTTGTCTCAAGTTATCATGACAAAAGGATAGTAATCATTTAAAAAATTAAGGAATCCTATGGTATTATCATGAGTATGGATAAATTAGGTTTACCTAATACTAACCATCTACAATGAAACCCCACAGGGCATGTACAGACTATGCACAAGTTGAAACTTAGAGGCTCGAGTTTGAGTCAATTTTGCTTTGAAGGAGAAGATTTCAGGTTCCTATTTTATTTATATGGTCTTAAGACATGTTTTTAAGTTTTATTTACCTCAAATATTAATTCAAACCTGATCAATTTTCACCTGTAACAGCAAAACATAGTCATTATTATGCCTAAATGCCTTGTTTGGACGTCTTATCATGCTTGAAAATAGGGGTAGAGGCTATTTCCAAACTATTGAAGGGAATATTGAGATTAATTAAGATGTTTTTGACATTTATATCCTATAAATACATGAAATTAACCTATAAAACATAAAAACTCATTCAAAAAATGCAGGTAATCCATGCATGGAGGTCAAAATTTAGAGAAATTTGAAGATTTTGGGAGCTACAAGTGGAGTTAAGACCTAATTTTTTTTTAAAATGGTCCTCATGAGTTTGGTAACCATCATAAAAAATTTCATATCCATTTTACAAGTGAAAAAATTTGTTTTTTTGTCTTAGACCTCAGTGTATTTATTTGAGGTCACCATTGGAGCATGTTGCATCCCTGAGTGCCTCAAAAGCTTCTAATGCCAAATAAAGGATTTATAAGAATGTAATGATGTTTTTAAATCATAATAAGACCTATATAAATTGTAAAAACTCCAAATTATATGCAAACCATTCTCACATAATGTTTTGTAGGCAAATAGGCACTTAGGCCAAAAAGTCATTTTTGGATTTTTCAGGGCAAAATGACTTTCAAAGTGTTTTGATATCATTTTACAGGTCATATAATGATTTTTTAAATATTTTTGAAGCTTGGAAGGATATATTTTCATTTTAGTGAAATTTTTCACTTTTTGTAGTTTTAGGTACCCTTCCAAGCCACCTGTTCAGATGTTCATTATGTTCACCATGTGTGGAGTTGGGATGAATGATCTTAGTATGTTTTTATTACACATATGAAATTGTAATTAATGAACAATTTATATCATTTTATGGTTTGTGCTTTATGAACAATCATTAAGAGTATATGTAGCTTAAAATGTAGTCAATTTCCCACATGCAAACTTCATTCACATGGTAAATTTTCATATCTTTCACATGGGAGTCTAATATTTTTAGTTATGTCATAGGGGTCAATTTTTCATGCATCAATGGAATCATTTTAGGATTTCGAGTTTTTTACTTCATGAATCATCAATTTGAAGTTCCAGTTTTAGAACCTTCCTAAGCACCTTAAAAATATTTTTTTATAAAAGTGGATTTTCTTGGCATAAAATCACCATAGATCAACCTAAAACATTTTTAAATATTGATTACACTCTGAGAGAATTCCATTAATATAAATTTTATGCATGTATGTATACAAATAAGGTCTAAAATCATATTTTTTGGAAAAAAGCATGTAAAATGAGGTACAAGGAAATTCAATAGAATATAATCAATGGAGCTCAAACCTCAGGAATTTTTATTCATCTTAAAATCTTCATTTTATTATAAATCATCTTGAGAGTGTCCTTATCAGCTCAAGCAAAATTTCTAGTCTACTAGAATTTTAAATAAAACTGGCCTAGTCAAGCCTATTGATTAATTGGCAAAGTTTTTCTCGTAAAAATCATAGTTTTGGTGATGAATAATTTTTTTTAAGGTGTATTTTTTTGTTTTTTAGGTTTCATGGCTTATTTTTTAGGTTTCATGGTGTCCAAGTGCATAAATTAGCCTTTAAGCTTAACTAGTCTAGTTGGTCTAATTGGTTAATTGCTCAAGTTGAAGTTTGGAGTTGAAACAAGCTAAAAAATAGTTTCAAATGAGTTTCCATGCTACATATCTTCTATTACATGGGGAATTCAGGCATATCTCTAGCCTTAAAAGTCTCATTCTATGTAAAGGAGGACTTTCTTTTTCCTAACTTAGCTTTCAAACAAATCAAATAGAATTCCTTCTTTGGAGATTTGGCATAACATTCCATGCAAAGGAGAAGTTTGACTTTCATTTATCCCACCATATTCCTATGCCAATTTTGAGAAGCATGCAAAATTTATAAAGGGAAAAGGTTTTAATGATTATTTTAATAAATTGTAAATGGAGTTAGTCTTGAGTTAGTCAACCAAGACTAACCTTTCCCCTTTTTGAACACCACTTAGGGCTATTTTAGGTTTTGAACATATATATTGGATTTTTCAAGCCATTTTTCATTATTCCTAAAGCTAAGAAATAAATTTTAAGCTGGAACATTTATCAATAAAGGATTTTTATTTTGTATCTGAGTTTTGATAGAAGAATAGTGTGTATTTGATTGTGCATCAGTGTATAAGTGAGATTTATCTCCTTTTGGAAGGTCCCTTCCTCACCTATCTCTCTTTATCTCATGTTTTTTAGGTCATTTTAAGAGTTTTTTAACCCTTCATCTAAAACATTTTTAATTAAGGATAAAAAATATATTTTTTATTGATTATATGTGTGCATTGATTTTAGTAACTTCAAAGGATTTAGATAATTTAGGTGTATCACCCCATTTAACTAAGATTTATTTTAAGTTTCCCCTTTCCCTTTTCACCCATAAACATAGAAAAAAAATCATATTTAATTGATAAATTATAAGGGAACCAGCCCTCTCTGGAGGTTCTTCTCATCATAGAGTCACCCACACTCTGAGAAGTTCCCATTGTATCAGCTAGAGTGAAGGTGTGCTTGCACATCTTCAAGCAGGGTGCACTATAGGGTGATAATAGTTATATGGAAAAGTTAAGTATATGCTTGATATATTGAAGATAGACTTTCTTAGTGAGAAGGCCTAATTACGAGTAGACCTAATTGTGTGATTCAAGGAGTGAAATGACATAAATGGTGTTGGGGACCTAAGGTGATCTTATTAGGGGTCTAATTAAATAATGTATGAAGTTTTCATCTATTTTTGGAGGCTCAAGGTGTTTCAAGGAGGGTAAAATGAAACATGTGCTTTGAGAAGGCCTAATTGCAATAGGTCTCTATTAGGCCTAATTGCAATAGGTCTCTATTAGGCCTAATAGTGGTTTTGGTCCTTAAGGGTAATGATTGACCTATGTAGTGATTGTTTTACTTGTGAAACATGTTTTTTGATTTATTCAAATGTTTATCCAAGTATGGAAAGGTTCTTGGCCAACCAAGATGGGTAAGATCAAGAGTCAAGTATAAAGAGAAGGTCTAATAGGCCTACTTGACTGGTTAGAATATTAAGGATATGAGTGAATGATATAGATTTTTGGAAACTAGGTAGATGGATTGAATACTATCATATAGGTCTAATGAATATTTCATGAATATATAACTATGTTTCTATAGGTTGTTTTAGAGAGATAGAAGAGTGAGAAGATAAAAATAAGGTGGTCATATTCAATTGAATGAGAAACAAGTGTCCAAAGGTGATTAGAGGTTCAAAAGTATCATATTTGGTGTTGAGTTACCTAGGGGGTTAGTGTCACCTTGCAAGTTGGTATTTGCTAAAGGAATAGTTGAGTTGGTGCTTGACTAGTGAGGGTTTAGTGTTCCTTGTGGAGGTTGGTGCCTCACTAAATCTTGATTCATTACTTATAGGACTATATTCCAAGTTGTGATTTAGTGGGTTTTATTCCCCAAGAGGGTTCCCACATATATCTTGTGTTCTTATGTTGTTTGCTTTCATAGATGTTGTTTATACATTAGTTAATGTATGTATGTGAATGAATGTTTTATGGATGATAAGTGAAATTGAAGGATTATTTTAAGGAAACTAATTTATCCCACCCCTAGTATCTATAATTCCAACATTTGGTATCATATAAGGTCCTTTTAATGAGGCCTAATAGCCTAAAAGAGATCCTAAGCAAGTGAAGATGGCTAGTCAAGCACAAGTTGGTTTTTTTACAAGCAAGGCTTCATTGTTTAATGGATCCAATTATGATTTTTGGAGTGTCAAAATGAGGACATATTTGATTTCTCAAGGTCATGATGTTTAGAAATCATTCTTGGATGGATCTATTTCACCCCCCATTCCTCCTATAGATGCAGTAGGTAAGAAGGTTAGTGACAATAATTCAAAGGCAATGAATGGTATTATGTGTGGCCTATCAGAGGTAGAACTTATGAAGGTGAAGCACTGTATGTTTGATAAATATATGTAGAAAAAGTTGAATACTATCCATAATGAGACTCCAAGGTTAATTTGGTTAAGTTTTAAACCCATGGAAGACAGTTTGAAAGCTTAAGGATGAATGAATATGAGACCATTTTAGCCTACATGTTGAGGTTTGATGAAGTAGTCAACATAAAAAGAGGCCTAGGTAAAGAATTGAAAGAGTCTACTATTTTTCAAAAGGTTTTAAGATATATAACTCCTAGATTTGATTCTAAAGTGTCTAATGTTGAAGAGATATAATAACTAGATAAGCTAGAGATAGATGGACTTCATGGCACCATAACAACCTATGATATAAGGACAAGTGTTGGAAGACTTGAAAAGAAGGAAGTGATTTTCAAAGTAGAAAAGAGGTTAAAAGAGAAGAATAAACAAGGTAATAAACTAAAATACAATGATGAATCTAATATTGATGATGATGAGTTGATAGCTATGTTTGCAATAAAGTTAAAAACTGGTTAAGGTAAATACAAGGGTAAGGTGCCCTTTAAAAGTTTTAATTGTGGTGAGATTGGACACTTTGTTAACAAGCACCCTCATAAGCATAAGGAAAAAGATGATGAAGATCATTATTAATGTCATGATGATGATAAAATTTCCTATAAATCTGATAAGAGAAAGAAAATCTTTAGAAGGTATGATGACAAGAATAACTTTTTCAAGAACAAAAGAAGCTTTTACACCAAGGAAGATTGTAGCTCATCTGATGATAGTGAGAGAAGTGATTCTAAGAGTGACCATGAAGTTGATGGTCTTGATATCAATGAAGTACTCTTCATGCTTGAGCAAGTAAGTTGTTCAAATCAAGAAGAGTCCATATGGATTATAGGTGATCTTGGTGATTTAGATGAAGAAAAAGATGAGGTAGACTTTGAGGCTGAGTTGATGAATACTCTAGAAGAACTGAAGATGGTGAAGAAGAAGAATAAGGTGATGAGGTCTCTTATCAAAGACTATGAGAATAAAATCAATTTGTTTGAATCTATACTAAGCAACAACTCCAAGAAATAAGAAGAAATAGTCAAATAGGTGAATACTCAAATTGAGATTATGACTACAAGCCTAAAGGCCAAATAAGAAGAATGTGCAAGGTATATAACTAAAGTGTATTCCTTGATATCTAAGTTGGATTAGGCATAAATTAAGGGTAAGTCTTTTGTGAAGTTTTAAAAGAGTATCAATGATCTAGATAACATCTTGAGTAGTCAAAAGATTGTTAATGACAAAATAGGTATTGGTTTCAATAGAGACAAAAAGAATAAAACTAATGAGATCAACAAGGTCAATGGTTAATCAAGGAATGATGGTGTTGGCAGAATGAAGACTAGTCCTATCAGGCAACCTAATGGTGTAAGGTATGCTAATCTTTTCAATGGATATTTTTATTCATGTAACCTATTTGGTCATAAATCAAGGCATTGTAGAAGGCCCTCTAAGAATGAATATATATGGATCTATGAGGAAAGTCATCAATCAAGAGATATGGGTCATGGTGTGTTTCCATCAATAGGAATAGTGTGTTTCAATTGTCAAAAGGTTGGTCATATTACAAAGTTTTGTAAGCATGAATTCTCAAGTCAAAACAAGAAAGTTGAAGCCCCTAAAATACAAAAAAGAAGATAAGATAGTGATTGTAAACCCAAGGTATCTAAGGTTGATGATCAGTCTAAAAGTCTAAGAGGGCTTAATTTGGCATGGTGGATCATAGTCCAGATGCAAAGGAGTGCCAATAATTCTCTCTATCAACTCAAATTATGGATGGAGTCAAGACCAAGAGACCAAGTTAGAATGTTTCTCAAATAGATATTAAAGAGGTCAAGCCAAAAGGGATATTCAAACCTAAGATGATTATGAAGGAAGTTTAGTCTAGTAAGGACATGGAGATATAGGAATATCTTGAGTTTATGTTGTTTTAGTACCTTAAGATAATAGGTGACTCCATTAGGCATCATGGAGGCACTCAGTTAGTGAGAAGAAGCATGAATGATGTTTGGTCTTAGGGGGAGATTTGTGTTCATTGTTGACATTCAGTTCCAAGGTTCAATCAAGAGTCTATTAGAAGTGTGATCACAAGAGATGGGTCATAAAGAGTTTTGTATGATGACTTGATTAGACCAAGTCATAGTCATGATAATTGTCTGAATATCTCATGGAGACAAGGGGAGCTAATCATGCTCCAAGAGTAGGTATGTGAGCCTGATCTATGTTGTTTTTTTATCAAAGATAGATAATGAGTTTGTTTTGAGAGAAAATTTATGTTTTTCTAGGTCCTACGATCATATAGTTGTCAATAATATGACCCTTTGTCATTAATGTCAAAGGGGGAGAAAGTTCCAGTTTGGAAGAAAGGTCAGTTTGAAGAAGATCCAGCTTGGGGAGATATGAATGATCAAATTTTTTAAGTGTTTTCCATCAATGACAAAGGGAGATATTGTTAAGGTATCTTCTTATTATTGGTTTTGAGGCATTGATGTTATCATTAATGTCAGGGTTAGGAGTTGAGGCCATACATGGTAGAGTCGTATGAGACAAAGAAGCCTTATGACAAGAGAAAATATGAAGCCAACCTATTGTTTATATTTTGAGAGATAATTTGAAGTAAACCTAGTAATTCTTCTGAGGTTGATGGCATGTAAAGGTCAAGATCATGATGTAATGTAAGCTATTATTGAGTACTAGGTGTCTTGAGAACCTTTGTCTAGTCTTGTGAGAAGGTGTATGCATAAAGCATAGTGAATATTGGTGAATTATGTTAGTACAGGAATGAGAGAGTATATAAATTTGTGTAAACATGTGAAAGAGGAAAATAATCCTTCATAAGTGTTCCAAGGTTAGATTTTGAAGTTTAGTACTTACATTGAGAAACCTAGTGAGAAGGCATCAGCCTAGTAGCATGATGAGATGAGAAGTATGAGACTTGTGAGAATAAGTTTGGTAGTATGTGAGATTGGTATGAGGTTTTATTACACAAGAATGTGGTTTTTAGAATATTACAAAAGGTGTTAAGTGTGATCAAGGTCTAAGTATGACTAGAAATTCAAGGCCTAGTGTGCAAAGAGACCTAGTGTGACCTGATGAGGGGTTTTAGTTATCTAGGTGCCATAGCTCATTAGATCATTATAAGAGGTGTGATAGGTTATGTCAAGTTTTTTGACCAATTTTGAGGTCAAATCCTAAAGGATAAAGCATGAGATTTGGTATTGAGGATTTATATGTGCATAGAATGAGGTGTTACAGACTTGAGAAGGTTTTTCTTATACTCATTGCCATGTGCAGCCTTTTCATGAGATATTGAGTAATTCATGAAAGTTGGGTAAGGGTCATATATTTATTTTTATATAATTATTTTTGGTTTTTAGGGTCAATCCTTTATGAATGATTGCTAAGAATGGAAAGTAGTCAAAACCCTCATAATGACTTGATAGGAAATATCTTGTTAGAAATGGATTAGAATGGATTGGATGACCTAGTTTGATGATTGGATCATGTATAGGACTCTCCCAAGTTTCTCTATGTGTCATTGGTTTGTTAGAAGAGTGAGTGGAAGTTATAAGAAACCCCTTGTTTCTTAAATTTTTGATGTAGCAGGTAGGGTTAACTAGGTCAAAGCATGAAAATAGTTGGAGACTGATGTGTGAGACTTTTAGTTTGTTCCCATCTAATTTTTTGAGTAGGTTTTAGACCTTAAATATGATAAACTAGTCATAAAAGTTGAACTATTACTAAATAGGCCTAATGAGGAAAAAAGTGAGAATATAAGGTAGAAGAATGAGATTAGGTATTAGTTGTAGTTAATTAGGGATGGATCCCAATTCCTGGGGTCATTTTTAAATACCTATATCACCTTTCTCCATTGAATATAATTTTTGGTGATGCACATAAATAAGCAAAAATTTGATCTCAAAGTGACCTATCTAACACAGTGAGGTCTGTGTAGGGTGACGACATGAGATTGGTCTATAAGACCAATATTGATATTTAACCATGTAATATATCTATCTAAATATTTTATAAGGATTTTAAAGGATCATATAAACCCATTTGAATTTCATAAAAGTGTTCTCATAGGTAATCTAAGACTTGGTTTTTATGACTTTGTTTTTGGAGCTACAAGAAATTTTCTATGTATGAATGAGAATGATGTTCATGAGTATTTTTACATAGAGTTGAATAATACAATGCACATAAATTTTTTAATGTCTCATACATTAATTTGAACACATTTTTCTTCATGATAAATTCCTTTGAAGGAGTGAAAATTCAAAGGTTTTTTACTAGGTTCTTAAGGCCTGTGTGTAGTTCTGAATGAGCATATGAAGATGATTAGTTTGAGGTATTTTCCATATATATTTAAATATAATGGATTTTATTTTTAACCTAAGGTCATGGAGGTCATATAAATATTATTTATTGATATTTTTATATGTAAAATTTAATTATATGCTTGAGATATTCAAGATAGTCTTTATGGTAGTGAGAAGGCCTAATTGCAAATAGACCTAATTGTGTGATTCAATGAGTGAAATGAGATAAATGGTGTTGGGGACATAACGTGAGATTATAATGGGTATAAATTAATATTTTATGAAGTTTTTCATATGTTTTTAGTGTCCCAAGGTGATCTAAGGAGGCCAAAGTGAAATGTGTGCTTTGAGAAGGCTTAATTGCATTAGATCTCTATTAGGCCTAATGGTGGTTTTGGTCCTTAAGGGTAATGACAAACCTATGTAGTGGTTGTTTAAATTATGAAAAAAAAAATTATCTATTCCAATTATATAAGTTTTTTTTTTCCAAATAGGATGGGTAAGAGCAAGAGTCAATTATAAAGAGAAGGTCTAATGGGCCTAATTGACTAGTCAAAATATTAAGGATATGAGAGAATAATATAGAGTTTTGGAAACCAAGTAGAGGGATTGAAGACCATAAAATAGGTGTTATGAATATGTAATAAATATATAACTATGTTTATATATGTTATTATCAAGGTCATATGACCTAATTCTGCCAAGGAAAGGGCAAGATGAGTGAGAAGTCCTAATAAGTTGTTTGAGAGAGATAAAAGAGTAAGAATAGAAAAAGAAGGTGGTCATATTATGTTTAATGAGAAATATGTGTCCAAATTTGATTATAGGTTAAAATGTATCTGATTTTTTGATGATATACCTAGGGGTTTTTTGCCTCGCAATTTTGTGCTTACTAAAGGACTAGTTGATTTGGTGCTTGACTAGTGAGGGGTTGGTGTTCCTTATGGGGTTGGTGTCTCAATAAATCTTGATTCATTTCTTATAGTATTATATTCCAAGTTATTATTTAGTGGGTTTTATTCCTAATATATTTTCTCACATATCTCTTGTGTTCTTATGTTGTTTATTTTCATAGATGCTTGTTTATATATTGGTTAATGTATATATATGTGAATGAATGCTTTATGGATGATAAGTGAAATTAAAGGAATATTTTAAGGAAAATAATTCACCATAACCCCTTTTAATATCTATACTTCCATTTATATAAATATTTAGATAAAATAGATACACTTATACTAACTACTACATCAACTAAGATTGATAGCATTGCAAAAGAGATCAAGCTAGCTATAAAGGGCTTTGAGGATTTTAAAGCAGAACTCTAGGAGAATTCACCTAAGTTTTATGATCCCTAGAGTTTAAAAACTTAGTTTAAGGGTGGACTATGTATTTTATATGGGTTAATGTTGGGCCTCTAACCCATTTAGTGGAGTTTTTGTGCCAACTTGATAGACACCTTGATGCATGTAGATATTTTGACAAGTGGTTATCCTAATGGTTTTAGTAGCCAACTAAAGGATACAATAAAAATCATGCACCAATTTTTTGATGGCATAATCATGGAAAAAATGAAGATCTAAAGATAGAGGGTAAGTGAAGCATAGGAATTATAGGGTCATAAAGCTGATAGTTATGATGATGAAACTTTAGATTAGCACTCAGCATGTAGCTTTTACCCTGGAAAAGATGCTCTTGAAGACTTACATAAAATCTTAAAATAGAGGATGAAAGAGGAGGGGAAAATGTAGTGAAGCTCTAGTAGAATGATTTCAAAACCATGCTTTGTAAACTTTACTCTAGCAACCATTAAGGCTTAAATATATAATGGAGGCCACTCTAGCTCCAGTTGTATGTGTCCAAACTCATTTGTGAGCCTTTGGGTTATTAGTATTATGATTTTGAATGTAAACTCTTGATATGGACTTTGAAAAATGATAATTGGAGTTTCCTTAAACTATACGTGAGTCCATATGGTTTGTATATCTTGTAATATTGTTATGGGATGCAAGTATCTGATTGATGTCACACTTTTATGTGAATTGAAGTTCATGTGAATTTATGATTTTTTTATTTTAATGGATTCTCTATAATTTTCATGATTTCATCATCATGTTACATGTAAGATGAGTATATTTCTATTCAAGTGAACCCAACCCCTATTCAATTTGCATCTATTTAGTATGGATAATAATTTAAATCAAATTAGTCTTATAGCCCATTAATTGCCTATATGACCTTGGGCTTACCCTGAGTATAGTCCTACGCCTATGGGTTTACCCTAGAGTTAAGTTTCTGGTGCATTACTTGAGTCCCCTTAGTGAATCCTTATGCCATGGCACAATCAGCCCAACATGGTCCCTAATTCCTTCTTAGTTACATTTTGGGTGAGCGTATAAGGCCTATGCCTTATGTGGATTGATGTAAGTGTAGTTGAGTGTTTAAATGTTTAGTACAAAAGGAGTTATCCCATGCTTGTGCTTATTTGAAATAAAACACAACTAGACTTTCACAACAAGATAAATCAAACTAGACCTTCTACTTATTGGTATATTTAGACAATCAAGGTCATGACCAATATAGATCTGATAGACCTAACTAAAGGGTCTTTTACCACATAATATCACTAAAGAGGGTTCTAAAGCCTCTAGTCAATTAATACCACATAATAACCCTAGCTAGGTCATATGGTTTCTAACAAAGTAAAGTAAATCTAATATGGTGCTTAGAAAATATTGTGGCAAAAATGGGGGATAATAAACATAAAAGTAAACATGAAAATAATAACTCTACTCAAGTCAATGCAGTGGTAATCCCAATGCATAGAGAGATAAATACATTAATAATTCAATACATGTAAATATATCTACTAATAAAAGAGGTGTAAGAGTTAGAAATACTTACCTTGAAAATGAACTCGCTAAGCATCGATCATCTAATACATCCATATCTATCTACTAATAAAAGAGGAGTAAGAGTTAGAAATACTTACCTTGAAAATGAACTTGTTAAGCCTTAATCTCTCCCTTGGCCAATGGTGCCTTTCAAGAGGGTTTTGTGGTTCATAAGAAAAAAATATATAGGTTATATCTAGGATATAATACTTATATGCATCCAAAAGACTTTTCCCTTAAGACAAGATTCTTCTTTCCAAAGGATGTCTGGAACCCTAAGCAATTACTCCTCAAGTAGAATGATGAATAAAAACATATGCAAATGAATGATTTTATCTCTCTCTATGAAAATGGGGTGAAGGATGTGTTTATATAGATATATCTAACCCTAAACCCTTCTAAATTATTAGCTAACATAGTCAACCTAGTTGACCTAGTTATTAGAAAATAAAGCAGTTAGGTCTAAGACTAAGTCAGCTGGGCCAATTTTGTCTCATAATGTGTTCATTTCCTAGAACATGGTTAGCCCATTCAACTATGTTTGGAGGATGGTAAAATAGGTTTGGGCTTAGGTAGGAGCTATTTTAGGTGGTGAATTTATTATAGGAGTGTGTAAGGGAGGTTTCCAATCTTAGGGAAACATATAGGAGGGAATTGTGTTGGTTTTAAGTGGTGGTATAGAGAAAAACAATTTTTCAAAGCACCAATGGTCTTCCCACCCCTTTCTTTATGCACCCTTTAAGGTATCCACTCAGAGAGATTGAGACTCAATAGGTTCCTACAAGAGAAAAATCATTAGCAATTGATAAAGTTTAAAAATATTGTATATACATATGCCTCACTTTAATCTCATCATGCATCATGTAGTTACAACGTGGGATAGTGCTTCAGGAAAAGAACATGAAAACACACAATTTTGAGCTAAGTAAATTTTAGTAAGAAGTGAATAAGATAAATGAATGGATAGAATTTAAAATTGCATACCTTTACTTACCTTAGTTGTGTAGAGTGGATATGAAGTGAGATAAATGTTGAGGTTTCTAGTATAGGGTACATTAGGTTAACCTATAAAATAAGTGAAAATTCAAAAAAATTACAAAATATATATGTGATATGTAGAAAAATTCTCTACAATTTTAGGATTTTAGAACAACTTTTAGTTTGAAAAAAGAGCTAGTAAAAACAAAGTTATGGGAAAAAAATGGAATCTAATGGTAAATAATTGATAGGTAAATAATTTTGAATAGTAAATATAAATAAGGTAAAAATTAATTCATTTATAATATTTACTATTCTGAGAAAATATG
Source organism: Torreya grandis (assembly GCA_037957365.1). Taxonomy (NCBI): domain Eukaryota; kingdom Viridiplantae; phylum Streptophyta; class Pinopsida; order Cupressales; family Taxaceae; genus Torreya; species Torreya grandis. Next base: position 1,523,305 of record JARHVA010000982.1, on the reverse strand, counting down.
AATCTAAAGACCTAGTTGATCCCAAAGAGTGACCATAGTGTGTAGATGATAACTATGATGTGGATGATGCATAGCAAATGCAACCAGTGTAGTTTAGGTAAGTGGTGCATTAATTTCAAATTTTTTGGCAATTTTATTGAAATTAAGATAGATAAAAAATAGGTTTTAGATAAAATTTAGACACCAAAAATTAACTTGGGAATTTTTTAGGTAAATTAGGAACAAAATATGATATTAAGTAGGAAAGAGTCAAACCAATAAATGCCTAAGGCATTTATGTTAATTGGTTAAAAAGTCGCCATAGATTTTGAATAGAGTTGGCCTATCAACTCAGTTAGAAAAGGTGAGAGGTAATAAGGTGTCTGACTACATAGTGAAAGGCTAACTTAGTATTACTGTGGGTGGCTAATTACATAGTAGAGGGATGAGTCAATTTGAAAAGTGGATAGGGTTGACTTAGTGTATTCTAACTGATGTACTATGTATTAGGAGGGTGATATATCCTATGAAATGGGTTTGAGTGCATAGCAGAGGGCCAATCTAGTATGAAAATTATGGGAAAGGGTCGATCTAGTATAAAAAAGGCTGATTTATTTTATAGGAATGGGATGATTGCATAACAAAGGGCTGATATAATTGGTAGAGGGTATAGGGCCAATTTAGTATCTAAAATGATAACTATGTAGGGAAAAGGTGAAAAATAGAAAATAAGTTATAACAAGTATATTAAATATTTAATTTTTAGTAATTTTTAATAATTTTAATAATGTATTTTTTATTATTTGTATATCGATATCTAAAACATTCTATGTTGTTTGACATTTTCTAGAGATGACAAAGATTTTGGTGCCTGGTGGATGCATCATGGTTATTAGATTTACTAGAGAGACTAACAGATGTGGGTCGAGCATAACTAGTTTCTTTGGATTTTTAAGGAATCATGGAGATGTGGAAGATTCCTCTTATTTTTGATCTAGTTATCATGTTCGTAGGATCATGGGAGTGAATGACCAACACTTTTCAATGGGAGGTGGATGGGGATACCATAGAGGTGAGAATCACCTTGGAGGATGTCCATGCTTTTTTTGGACTATCCATTATCTAGACTCCTATGATTTTTGACGAACCATAGGTTGAGGAAGAGAGGTGAGCCCTATCCCTTTGGTTGAATGGATTAGATAGGATTTACCCTAGATTATGGGTGAGTTTATTTGATGTATATATCTCAACCATTTTGGATATTTGAAAGGTCATGATAAGACCTCTAATAGTAGGTTTTTTATGTCACAAGTTATATGGGAAGGTATCATTATATGTGTTATCCTTATGTTAGTCTATCTTAGAGTAGGGTACTTTATACAATTTGGGTTTTATAATTTGGGTGTAGCTCATGCATGACATGTATGGTATATTGACTTAGAGGTAGAAGACTACGGGCCCCATGATTTTTTTGAGTGATTGGATATATGAGGGGTTTCCTATGTATTAGTTAATTGGGTTTCCCTATGTGATGGATTATAGGTTGCCTCAGGTGGTGAGATGGTAGCAGGATCATGTAATGCATGTTGCACATCATGCCCTAAATTTGTAGGTGATTAATTTTAGGTAGATAATATGGCATCCCTATATTGATATTGCATCCAATTGACCAACTTGGGATATTATGGTGATTGTATTGGCATGTGTTCATATTATTGGACATTATACCTCATGGGTGGAGCCATATATTATAGCTCGTGTACCTAGACAACTAGGATTACCACATCTACTAGCTCCCTTAATAGTGTTTGTATATTGGGCATAGTATGATAGAGATCCTAGAGGTAGAGGGGGTGTAGGAGAACATACAAACATACATATTGTTATTCCTTGTCAAGCATGACCATGGGTGGGTCAGGCACTATAGCAGGGAGTGGCTAGGCTCGATACAAAAGATGTGATAGGGTTATATGTAGAGAGTGAGGATGCAAGTGAGGCAGATATAGAGCCATAGTAGGGATGATGGTAGCCAAAATAATCACATATGATATGGAGGCTATGTTAGAGGGGGAATATATATGAGAGAGTTGCTACACATAGAGATCCCATAGTGGAGGCTAGACATAACTAGTCTATAGAGAGGCAAATGAAGAGAGGACCATGACACATATAGGTGGTAACTCTAGGATTTGTACTTTTTTAGAGATATCATATAAAGGAGGTGCTCATTCTTTAGGTTTATGGGGATACCATTATTGGTGACACTAATATTGGTAAGAAATACTTTAATTTTTGTAATTTTTTGAAATATATCACTAGTTGCATAGTTATTTATGTACTTGGTATAGATATATGATTTTGACATATACATATGAGATGTAATTCATATATTTTTTTTTAATTTTTAAGTTACTATTTCAAAGTATATTAGATAAGGTTTCATGGTTATGGTTGCACACCATGATATTTTATATGGGGTGTTATCACATTATGAGCCATCTACCTTGGTGGACCCTATAGTACCATCTGCCCTAGCTTATGCTATGTGGTTTTAATTGGTTAGGGAGGCAACTCAATAGTTACAAGAATGATGAGATAGCCTAAAATTACCTACAAGAGTTGGAGAGTGAGAGGCATAATACTAGTAGACATTATCCAAGGAGCAAGCTACCCATATGGTGATGATGATAGATCTTAGATGTGTGCAGGCCCAAGTGGCCAATTTATAGGGGTAGGTTGATGGTTTTAAAATTTTAACTACCTCATTATAGTGTACTATTCATAAGGGTTAGTCATAGGCATCTATGGGAAATGTGGCTTAGCCACAAGATAGACATGATGGAGCAAAACCTTAGAGCTTTAGCTATTATATTTGTATTTGTATAATGTTGTATCAGAATCACGTTATATATATAAATATATATATATATATATATATATATATATATATATATATATATACTTTTCCAAACCACATGTTTTTATTTTTAACCATAAATGTGTGTCACATAATGATATAAATGAAAACATAGATCACATATTTCTCATAGCATATACAACAAAATTAAAATACATGTGCTATCAAGTAAATACATCCATTAATAACATAAATACAAATATCATAGATCAAGAAATGCATATATATATATATATATATATATATATATATATATATATATATATATATATATATATGCATTTCTTGATCTATGATATTTATATTTATGTTATTAATGGATGTATTTACTTGATAGCACATGTATTTTAATTTTTTTGTATATGCTATGAGAAATATGTGATCTATGTTTTCATTTATATCATTATGTGACACACATTTATGGTTAAAAATAAAAACATGTGGTTTGGAAAAGTATATAAATAATCATAAAATTAATACACACTATATCATGATGGGAAATGCATAAAATAAAATTAGAATAAATATAATAAATCAAAAATGGTAAAGTAAAGATAATAAATGTTTCAAACCATGTATAAGTAAAAATTACACCAAATTCAAATAAATATAAGTCATAGTATATCAAGTTGGGAAGTATGAAAAAGTTTTGTAGCAAAGTGGGAAACATGTTATAAAAAATGGTATAAACACAAATGAAAAATAGATTTAATCAATCATACTAAATCAATATGGGAAGTATGAAAATAAAAACCAAATGTAAGTATAAATCAAAATTAATCATACTAAATCAAGATGAGAAGTATGAAAAATTTAATAAAATGGCTGTAAAAATTTGTGTGATCAAAAAATGAGAATATAAAGTGAAATAGTTATGAAATAAGCATAAAACATACTAAACCAAGATGGTAAGTATGTAAATCATAATGTAACACAAATTATCTCATTTTTTAAGAATGTAATATTATTGTGACTTGGTCATTGTATGAATGTTTATTGGAATATTTTGTGAGGAATGTTTGGCCTTATCTAAGGTCTTACACTACAACTCACAAAGGTAATACCCATGAGGTGGTCAAAAATGTTGGAATAAATTAAATGGATTTAATGTGTTAATTTTTTAGGTCTATTTGGTCTTATCCAATGTCTTCTACTACAATTCACAAAGGGAAACCCTAGGGGTATGATCAGTTAACAAAATAATTTTAATCAAAGGGAAATATTGGGATTGTTGTAATGAAATAGGGAGTGTAAAAGGAATGAAATAGGTATTTATGAGAAAACCTTAGTAAACATGAGGCATAATAGGTAAGAAGGAAAGACACTAAGAATCTAGTGACCATCAAAATACAAAAGATACCTGCTCACAATAAGCACAAATTTGTATAGGAAAATAGGTGGAATACTAAGATGAACTCTTGAAATTTATATAAATAAGGAAACTAAAATGGACCTAACTTACCACAACATTTTCCCCATTCCTCATTACCTCTTATAGATTTATCAGTCCACTATGAAGAATGGGTAATTGTGTGAGAAATTAGGTAGCACTTATAAAAAAAATTATTCTCCTATCCCAATCTACTAACCTACTAAACCCCAATGGACCTCAGCTCTATAATGAATCCAAATGTGGATTTTTATCTTTGATTAATAATAGGAGATGTGATAAAATAGGAAATCGCATTTTTTGGTATGATTAAACTTTTTAATTTTACGTTTGCCTTTTGGATCATTGTATTTTGTTTAAATGATTTGGCTTTTAACTTTTTTATGACTTTTGAAACTCCTCCTCCATACAGATTTGGAATAACCAATATGAGTGATAAAAGTGATACACATGAATGAGCTTAATAATTTGGTTATAGGAGACTAAGTAACCAAAGATGTGACTAACTAAACAAATTAGGTTTACCTATGAACTAGTATGTAATCTCAAGTTTCAACTATATGTATGCTTAGTATGTGAAAATAAATAAGGGGAAAAGGGAGATCAAATAGATCGGTGTATAGTAGTGGTACGATGAAAAGTCATGTTTGATAACTCATCATATGGTAAAGATAAAATACTAAGGGAATGAGGATTATATAACCAAGTCACAATAATAATTATCTTTATTTGAATTTGAAATATAGTAAACAATAATCAAAGAGAAAATTAAAAAAAACATGTTAAATAATTGAAACCATAAACATAAGTTTGAATCCATAAAATATAAGAATAAGCCATAATATAAATCTAAATAGAATGAAACCATGTAAAACACATAAATCAGAATAGAGTGGTTCATGCAAAAGAGATAAGCAAATACTAATAGATCTGAACATAAATGTCATCCATAACATCTGACACATTCTTATGCAGTTAAATTCTAATGTTAGTTGGAGTCTCATTAATCTTTGCAAAAAAAAATTTAAATGACTTCCTTTCATATCATCTCTACCAAAAAAGTAGGTGTAGTATAATAAGAGTGATGCTCATGTGGTACCTCATATGTTAGATACTTGATTTTAGGAATAGGTATCTCAATATGAATGATATCTATAGATCTATGTAGAGATGAAGCTGACAAAGCATGAGGAGCCTTCATTCATGGGTGACCTATAGTAAGAGAAATAACTGGAACTAGTATAGACTATGGTAAATCTCAGAGATGCTACTAAAATACTCAACATCTATCAATATTATGGGTAGAACACTAATGCCAAATACAATAGACTTCCCCATATTTAGGGATGTACTCTAGAAGTATCTTGGGAGGATGTATGGTCTTATATTTGGGTTGTATAAGGACTATAAGTAGTGTATCAATGTATTGTCTAAGATTTTGGAAATGAATAGAGGAATGGTTATTTCTTCCATGGAAGCAACAAATATGTATATTATTATACTGTGTAGGTTTACTAGCTGAAGTGGTAGAGGAAGACATCTGTGACTACTGATGTAAATGAAAATCCTTAGTCCAATGACCAAAAACTTTATGAATATCACAATAAGGTGCATATTCCTATTGTGTGAGTAAGGGATTAAGAATAGGTAATGTTAAAATACCATCACCAAGGAAGGGATAAGATGGACTGGAAACTAGACTAAGCTCATCTTTAGGTATGGTTGGTTGTATAGTGAGTCTAAGTAGAGTGGCTAACATCTATGGGGGAAGCAAGATGGAAGGGTCATGATATATATAAAAATAGTAGTGTCCTATCATGGCATGATCCATAAGCATACTAATAAGAGGTTCTATAGTGATTGGAAGCATAATATGTGTGTGATCCATCTATAACCTATGAACTATAGAGGGAAAACTAATATCATGTACTATAAGAGAAGGAATGATAAAAAGAAAACTAAAAGAATGGAATAAAGAAGAATGATATCTAAGAACCTCGACATTTTTAGCTTGAATGAATCCAGATAAGAATGGGTCATATAAATAATAACCATCATCATAATTGGGTGTATGTAATCCTATATTACATGCATGAATGATCTTATTGGATGAGGAAGCATGGTGAATGCAATGTTTAGTTTTGGTAAAATAAATTGGTATTCCATTAAATGGTACTGATGGGATTGAAGTTAAAGAGGAGGAAGTTGAGCAATGATGTGAGGGGAGAGATTGGAAGTTTTGATCTTTAATATTATCTCATCCGGTTCATCATCATTGGAGTCTAAGGGGTTAGGTGGAATATTTTTGATTAATTCAAGGGTGGGTATTTTAAATATACCTCATTATTGGAATTATTCAAAATTCTAAGGATTTTTGTGTCTTTTAATCTTATATATAACACCATGTAAGGTAATTTGACACATTGGCATGGGGATGAAGCAACTGCTCTCATGCAATGAGTCCAAGGTCAATTTAGTAAGATATTATATGAAATTAAAAAGTTAAATATCATGACTTTCACATGAATGATAATAAGAGGAATGATAATGGGAATCCAAACACAACCTAGAAGAGGCATTTATCTTTTATCATATCCTTCACATGTACTACATGTGAATTTGAGGTTACATTCAGATTATCCAAGTATCTTAATAAATTCAAGGGAGGCCGCATAAGTGCATGAGTCTTCATCAATTAAAGCATGCTTAACTTGGATATCACCTATTTGAACACTAATGAATAAATGAGGATCATCTTCACATAGAAATTTCTTATTGGTAACCATGGAAGACATAGGAAACTTAAGTGAGAGATAAGTGTCCACTATTTCATCAACATGGATGGACATCTCTTCACATAGGAAAATTAACTGAGAGAGAAGTGTCCACTATTTAATCAACATGGATGAACATCTCTTCACATTATTAAATAATATTATTTTCATAACTAGATACATAACTTCTTACCCTACAATTAGAGGATGAGGGATGTTCAATTCGAATAATAATTGCATTAGGTGATTACGATGGTGGGGAGAAGTTATCATAAGATCTAAGAAGGGAATTTGAGATGGGAGATGGGAAAGTTATGCAATAGGATCTTATTAATCATAACCTATGAGTGGATTTTTTGATAAAGGTGTGTAGTGTTGTAATATATCCTTTGAAGGGGGGTTGGAAGTATAATGAAACTTATGTTGATAATTTATTTTTGGTTTAGGTTGGTTACAAGTAGGTTTATTGATCTTGGGTGATGTGGTTGTTTTTTTAGGTTTGCCTTGTGGTTCAATAGAATAAATACTATTTGAAATTTGAGGGATTTTTTCTTAAGGTATGAAATTTGTGGAAAGATTAGAATTTATATCAATGGTATGAAAGGTATGGCCAATTTTTGTTTTTGTGGGTGGTGCTTGTATGTTGGTTGGTTCCTCATGCCCCTATTTTATGAGATGGGATGGGGAAGTGTCTTAAATAATGTGAAATGTTGAAGAGGTGTGATGGTTAGGTGGTTAGGTTGAATCAAGATAAGAAATTACTCTTCTCATATTATTCATATTAACCACATTTTCATTATTGGTGTTAAGTTCTATGAGACTTTCAATGTTATTGGTAGTAGGGGTATGTTGATCAATGTTATCTCGGTGATTAGGAAGGGGATCCTTGTAGATAGATAAATGAGCATTATATTCATTTATATATTGATTTTTAGTTTTATTTTCATGAGATTTAAGTGTTATGTCATAATATTTATGACATTTACATATAGGGGATTTGTGGTCAAACTTAGGACCAAGGAGAAAATCCATAGCGAGATTTCTTAATTGTCTACAATTTTCATGAGAATGGCCCCAACTTGCATGGAACCAAAAAAACATATTTGAATCACACCATGTTTTCATATGATGAGTGGGGTAAATATCTTGTGGTAGAGGTCTTGGAAGACATTTTTGATTTTCTACTAATGAAAAAACTTTATGCACATTAGTATGATTATTTTGAGAAAATGTGGGATTGTGATTAGAATTGTTACTAGATAGAGGGACATGCTCCATTGTATTATTTGGATTAATGTCTTAGATGGTGTGTATGGTTTCATAAGTTTTTTTAACACCATAATTGGTTTTATGATGTTTTTTATTTTTTATAAGCATGTGAATTCCAATTGTAGGTTGGGGAGATTCAAATTGATGTATGAGGAAATATTTGCATTTGGATTGGTCAAGACCCTCTTCCAAAGTTTTTGGAGAAAGATTATTAAATAAATATTATAATTTAAGGTGGAGATAATTATTAAAATAGGTGGATTATATTTTCATCTACCATATTATGCCCAATTTTATTAGACAAATCTTTCCATCATTTGATGAAAACTTGGCTGTTTCAGTTTCTAGCTATTTACAATTGATGAAATGAGCTAAGTTATTTTCAAGAATATCACTAGTTTGGAATTCTTAAACAAGTGAATTTACCAAGTATTCTAAGATATTAATTTATTGGGTATTCAATTTATTATACCAATCTAAATTATTTCCCAAAAATGTTTTATCTAAGAGTTTAGCAGCAATAAAAATATTAATCTTAACCCAATATTTGTAAAGGTTGCTATTTTTTTGTAAATGTAGGGTAGGATATTTTATCTATTATAAGTGATGGTGGGAATGATAACTCCTATGTCAATGTTAGAAATTTTAGGTAATAGAGGTTAATTTTTTAAATGTTTGATAGTTTTCTTTATAAGTGGAGGTTGTGGTATGAGGTTACCATGTGAGTTCTGAAGTGGGGGTGGGGGCAATAGTATTTTTCACTCCCCATTGAGCATGGTGGGGTTGGTTTTAGAAATGTATTAGGTGATTTTACATTTGAATCATTTTATTTTCATTATTAGTTTGAAATTTATGCATTTGGTTAAGCATTTTTAATAAAATTTGATTAGTTTGAGTGTTATTTTGGCTAGTAGAAGCAACATTTGACGCACTAGTGTTATGTGAGGTGTTAAGATCTTAAGATTCACTATAAGTGTGAGATGAGGTAGTAGTATGTGCTTCACTAGTGGCATGAGATATATTAGTATCATAAAAATCACTAGTAGCATGAGAATAATTATTAGCATGAGATGCACTAGTAGCATGGGTATGGGTGTGTGTATTTTGAAGAGCCCCACCAAAGTTTGAACCTACCATATTTGTAGAATACTTGGAATGTAGGCACAAGAAGACATAGAGGAAGATGTCATAGTGTGAAAAGGAGACATAATATAGGTAAAAGGTGTAAAAAAAAAAATTACTTGTCCCAAATCCTTGGGAAAATATAGGGGAAGGTGAATTGGGTTCTCTTATATGAGGTCCCATCATGAGGTTATAGATGACTGTAGGATCCTTTCCTCTATGTTAATGATTTTTGTTAGTGACAAAGATCATTTAAAACATGCACTCAAGATCACCCTTTCCTTCTATTGAAAATAAATGGTAAGTTCCAAGTAAGAATAAGGAGGAGTCCCATAGTTGGTTGTGTGTGTGGAAACAAGGACATTGATTTGATCTATGGCAGGTGCCATAAGGTGTGTTTTAGGAAAGCTATTAGGATTAGTGAAACTCATCATGTTTGTTTAAATTAAATTCTATATTATCATAAAAAAAAAATTCATGATGAGGGAGGAAAGCTAAACACTTGTTAAAAATGAAGATAAAATGGTATAACACTAGGTTAAACCAATCGACATTGTTCTATAAGAGAATAAATAGGGTAGGCTACAAGAAACATAGTCAAATAGGTTGACTTTATTTTATAGGTGGTTAAACTAATAAATACATATAATTAGATAGGTTGACTATGTGTTGAAGGAAAACAAAGTAGGTAATCTAAAATAAAATGGGTCGAACAAGATAAATATGTCCTATAAAAGGGTAAAAAGACCAACCTATGAGAGACTAGATTGAACAAGATGACTATGTTCTATAGGAAAAGGAGAACTCTAAGAGAGATAGTTGAGTGGGTCGACTATGTTATGAAGGTAAATATAGGTTTTGATAGTTATGACTCTATACAATCTAGTGTTAATTAGTATATAAATTGAAATAAACAAATAGGTAACTAGGTTGAACTAGTTGATCTAGTTATTGCACATATCAAAAAACCTTGTACCAATGCTAGCCAATATGAGTTTTATAATATTGCATACAATTGACAAAGATCAAGCAATAATGTTGAAAATATGAATATTAATCTAAATGATCATTCTTGAATGTTTTAAATTATAATTTTAGAAATAAATGTAATAATGCATTCAGCTTTAGAAAATAACTAGAAAGGTAAGTTAAATATGGTTTTAGGTTTTTAAGGATAAAATGGATCTATATTGGTGATTGTATTGGATTGGTATTGGGGCCCACCCCCTTACTTCATAATCCTAAAATGATAAAATTGTCGAGTGTTTTGTCAATATATACCATCAACCACATATTTATAATTGACTAGAAAACTGAGACAGCTCCCCCTTGGTGATGAAATCCAAGTAGGTAGATCTTAGGTAGAATTTTTTAATATTTTTTGGTTTAGAAGTGTGTGAATAAAATAAAAATTAGTGTGACTAAATTAATAACTTGAAATTTTCTATTTAGTATATGTGTGTTACTCTAAGCAAGCAAGCAATAAAATGAAATATGAGTTAATTACTAAAATGTGAGTTAATTATTTTACTTGAAGAGTATAGGGTCGACTAGGCCAATGGAGTATGCAAAAAATACATAATAGAATCAACTGGGTCGATTCTGTCTATTGAATCAAGGGTCAAAGAGACACAATCAAACAAGCTGAACAAGTCTCCTGAGCAAGGAGTAACTACATAACTAAGTCTATCTAGTAAACTTCATTTACTATAGGGTTATACTTTTATAGACTTAAAACTATGAAAAACAAGACTATAATGAAAGAAATAAATGATTGAGTTGGTGAGAATGAACCTGATAATTTTAATGATATTGAATTAATATTTTTATATTGTGTCATCTAGATGAATATTTTTAACCTACTAATAGATTCGATTGGGTTAACTTAATATAAAAATGTGTATGTGAAGAAGTAAATTGAGTCAAGCATATTGATACAATTACATGTAGTTGAAGATGACCTATACAAAGTCAAATAGATTTGATCGATCGATTGTGTGTTAAACTTGCACACAAAATGTTAGATTGAGTTGATATATTCAATCTACTAATGTAAAAATAAATTAAATTATAAATGATAATAAATGAAAGCATGAAAGAAAACCTACAAGGGTTATTTCACATCAGGTTCACCAGAATGTATACAAGGAAAAGTGAAGTTGATCTACAAATTAATTTTAGCTCAGATACGATAAATCAAATTAGCTCTTCCACTTTTTGGTACATTTATAAAATTGGGTTCATGACTAATTTGGATCCTCTTAACCTAAATAATGGGTATCTTATCACAAAATATCACTAGAGAGGATTCCAAAGCCTCTAGTCAAGCAATACCACACAATAACCCTAGCTAACTCTTATGGTTTCTAACAAAAAAAAAAACTAAATCTAATCTAGTGCTCAGCAAAGCTTGTGGAAAAATTTAGGGATAATAAACATAAAATTAAACATGCAAAGTATAAATCTACTCAAGTTAATGTATAGATAATCCTAAAGCATGGAGAAAGAAATACATTAATAAACCAATACATGTAAATCTATCTACTAATAAAATATGAGTAAGATTTAGGAATACATACCTTGAAGATGAACCCATTGAGCCTCAATCTCTCCCTTGGCCAATTGTGCTTTACAAGAGGTTGTTGTGGTTCATATGGATTATTAACACTCTAGACTGCATCCTTAGGAGGAGATTGTTCAGGCCTACATCCAAGTTTGGGGTAACATGATATTAGCCCAAGGTTATGGGTGAGCTATAGCTGGGCTAAGCCTCTTTTATGGGGATACCTCCCTTGGTGCACCAATTAAGCTCAAATCCTAAGACTATTGACTTTTTTGGGTGGAAAGGGATAGAGAAATTCATAAAATGAAACCTAATCTAAAGATGGTGATGCACCAATGTAATTTATCCACTCTCTTTGACCTTAAATAACACTTATGGATAATACATGAAGTTTAATCACTATCTCCAAGAGATTATAAGAAATAGTGTTTCATATAGAGGTTGTATTAGATGACCAAAGCATGAGGGTAATGAATGGAAGGTTTGGTTCAAGATATTTACTAGTTAAAACTACACTCTAAGATTAACTATTAACACCTTACACATTATATGACCTGCATAGAACATCTACTAGAAACTAGCTGAAGCAAGGACCTAAAAAGGGAGAGAAACCTACCAAATATGAAAATAAAACAATCATAACACACTAGATACTAACATGAATAATCTACAATAGCTCATATATCATTTTAGGAGGTCTACAAGATACAAATCTAGGCAGATTTTCCTCATACCCAGATGATGAATAGATACAATAGCCTTAAGGCCTCAATATATAGAAGAATGAGAAGAGAAAAAGAGGTAAACTAGTATGGAGGTGACATGTAGAGGTCATGAATAACCATAATTGACTCCATCATTAGTTACAAGTATCCATAATAGTCCCCATGCTCCCTCCATGCATTGCCTTCATGGTTTGTGGCCTTCAATGAAGAATGTGGTAGAGAGATGGAGTGGTAGACATTGATTTAAACTTAGTTGACCTCTTTAAAATCATGTGCTCTCCAAAATATGGTCAAGCACTCTCTTCCTTGGCAGTTAAAAAACATTGAAGTAGTGTAATTAGGCCTCTATGGATCATCTAGTAGTCCACCTTCCCTTTGTGTATGTCAACTAGGCTAAGAAACTACCCATTCTCCATGATGACCATAGAATGTGTGCCTAATTATTTCAATGCATCAATTATAGGGGTGTTATGACCCTATATTTACTTCCTTACTATCCCCTCTATGCCATTAGTCCTCCTTCCTTATTGACTATATAAGCCTCTAAGGTAATTAGGCATAGTAACTTGATGTTAACTATTTGAATGAATAGGAGACGTAAATATAAGATTATAAATAGGTTAATAATCATGTTATAGGTATAAATAAGTGTTTAACATCATGACATGTGCCTTCCCAATAGTTTAACCCTACAGGTAACCTATCACTAGCTTTTCTAGACTGGCCATTTGGTGTACACTTGTAGAAGCCTTTTCATGAAAGATTGTGAGTGATTGGTGATACAAAAAGGTGAAATATTTTTTATACTACCCTATTCCATGATTTATAACCTTTAAAACAACTCTAAATCTTGTTCTCTACTCAAAACCTTAAAAAAGTATAGTTTTAGACAAGTTTGTACAATAATCCATACAACATAATACCATGAATGTGGCCTCCTCTATGTGTAATATGAGCTTTAGGTTTTTTCCAATCCAATCTAGGGTGTTTGATTGCAAATATCTTAATTTTTCTCCCATCGGGTCATTATTAGGGTTTATGCAAGGTTTTAGAGGTCTACCATCTTAACAATGGTTCATAAAGTGTAAGCCTCTAATCCAAAACTTATGACCATAGATTTTGAACCCATAAACCTCCTCAAATATCCTAAAGAGATATTGGTCCCATGCAGACTGTAAAGTGAGATATGAGTGCAAGTTCATAGACTTTGAGATCCATTCTATGTAGGTTGTAATCATAAGGTTTTTTCATAAAGATGATCTCCCTACTACAACTCTCTCCTAAATGGATGTTGAGTTCCTATAGGACCATAACTCCTCCTAAGATCTTGGCTTTGAGTAATTATACTTGGTGAGATATGAGCATTATAGTAAGCAACTCAAGGTGGTAGCTTAGGATAGTTGAACTTGAGAGGAGTAATAGGACTAAAATGGCCATTTCCTTGTTTTTGTTTCTTTAGAACAACCTTATTATGACCTATATCATCATCATATGTCTTATTCATTCCCTTAGTCCTAGTATGAAATCTTGAATCTATCAATAGGTAGAGATGGGATCTTGAAACCTAAATATGGATCTAGTCCTAGTAGGATTAGACTAAGTTTTAGAACTTTGAGTCACTTGCAGGTGGATTAGAGACCTCATCATCATAATGTTTCACTTTTCTCATATGTTCCTAACCTTTTCACTTGTCTCCAGCTACCCAACCTCCATCTCAGTCTCATGCTCTCTTAGGTCTGCTCTTAAGCCTCATTGCCAACCTGAGTGCTTAACTAGTTATGTTAGAGAACTAGAGTAGGTTATTATATCTCCCTATATTGTTGATGTAATTATAACACTTATGTAAGATTTTATTAGGGTTTGACAACACCCCTTCCAATAGGACTTCCTTCATAACTGCTCTTTGCACTCCCTTGTCTTCTTGCCTAGGGTTTAAGGATAGTTGGGCTTGTATAGACCTAATTTGAGTGTCTTTATATCTCAACTTGAGTCTCTTACCATCTTATAAACTTTTTCATGTATTCCTTACTTCCCCCTTAGATTGTTTCGACCCTCAGACACTCTTGATTATGTAATTCATCCCCAACTTCTATGAACATGCCAATTTAGGCTTACTAGACCTAATTAGGCCATTAAATCTCCTTTATCTATCTCAAATGGACTAAATCATTCACTAAATACCAATAACCTCAAGAAACAATCAAGAGTGTTTATTTTCAATTTTACACTTCACCTCTTTGCATATTTCTCACAATCTCACTCTCTTGTTAATGACTTTGCTTGTAAGAGGTAGTCATGCACCTTCACTGAGTGAGAAGGGATCCTTTATTTTGTTAATTCTTTTAATTCATGTTCATATTTTTAAACACATGTCCATTATCCTCATATACCTATGAGACTTCTTAACCACTTTTAATTCAGCCACTTGGCCTCTATGACTATTTGTAGTAGACAGTTCTAGTTTGTTGTCTATGTGTGAGATGAGAAGTGATTTTATTGCATGAATATAATTTCTCCATTAATAAAAATTGATCATAATTATATGTATTTCTCAATATTTCATCACCCCATACACTCAAGACACCCTAAAAATGGTTCTTTTGCTCAGTCTGCCCTGTTCTACAATCAGGCTTGTAGGTGGTAGTTTTAGGTTCTAGACTGTGATTATTTCCTTTGAGAGATAGAATTTGATATCCCCTTATTTCCATGGATTCTCTCATCATGTTAATTACCTTATATTTTCATTTTTTACCCTCTAAACTTCTTTATTATTTTCACACCATTAGTGTTTCTCTAAGCTTGCAACTACAGTCCTACTTTCATTGAAATCTCAGTTGAGTTCATTTTCTTGGGGTGGTCTGATGGTGTTAACCTTATTTGAAACTACTATATCAATCTCCTATACTTCCTTATAGGTCCTTATGACTCTTAAATCCTCTTCAATTCCTTCTACATCCCATCCTAACACTTGATACTCCATTTTCTTAATCTACACCATAAGCCTGTAGGTGCCTAGATGAGGACTTATCTCTTAAGAGTTTAAAGCTGAGAATAGACTTGAGTATAGGGAAATGAGGGAATGAGGTAAATATAACATAAAATTAATAATATTTTAATCACATTCATGCCCTTAAAATAACCTAATGGAGGTTCTCCACCTATAATCATTACCATAGCATTTTGTTTACACTTATATGGGATCACCTTATACATATGCTAGTTACATTAGAGTAAGACTTGAAGGATTTACTTGACCATATAGTGGCTCAAATATACTTAGTAGTCAAATAATATTAATTTGACTCCAGGAAACCATACCACAACCAAAAAACATGATTCACGTACATTATCATGCCTTGAAGACTCTGCAACAAAAGGCACACTATCTGTAGCCTGCACAAGTGATAGTGTGGAGATTTCCTTGCTCTTTAGGGCTCACATGTGTAAAATAGGGGTGAATGATGCAATAAAATTATATTTGGGACTTTTATAATACATTTATTGCATCAAACCAATAAAAAATACATTAAATCCATTACAAATTTAACCCCTACACAGATGAAGAAGATACTTTGATTGCCCAGATTATTAACCATTAATCATAAAGCACAGGTCATGAATTTATAGAATAATGCCAATAATTAAAATTTCATGAGACCCCTTTCCTTTGTTTAAAATATTATCTCCTCATCTTCTCTCTCTTGTATGAACTGAGCAAAAACTTGAGAGCTTGTTTAAGGCTACCAAAGAGCTCAATGGAAGAAGTGGATCGGTATTTCTCTTGTCTTGCATATTTTGGAAATGAAACTTCTTTCAGAGACCTTACATAAACCCTTATGAAAATTTTGACAACCCTTTGTATGTACCTAACTGTACAAATCTATACAATCTTGGAAAACACGTGTAAACACCTTATTTTCCTACATTTTCTCAAGTTTCAGACCTTGGGATGCCATTGGTGGGTAGGATGAGGTAAAGTAGAATTCCAATAAGATTTTAAAATATATGGTATATTTTGGGAAGTTGAAAAGATGCATTTACACATGTGTGGGACCCATTTGATGAGTGAAAGATGGGTTTAACCTTAAAATAGATACTTTTATGCATATGAAACTACCTTAAAATGACAATATGATTGAAATGAGACCCTTTTAGGACCCTTATAAATAATGTGACATCAAAACATTCCCCTTTTCAAAGGTTTTCACTACAAGTAAACTCATATAACATGTTTTAAGGTCATGATGGCTTAGAGGGTAAATCAAGGTTTAAAATAGGCTTGGATAAGTAAACCATGGAGAATGACTTTAGATACATCCTAAGACCTCATGTTATGACTCAACTGAGGCTTGGATACCCCTAACATCTACTATCAAGATCTATATTCAATAAATGCATTAAAATAGGCCTAAATGCAATGTGAACCAAAAACCTCAAACTTTCCAAATTACCTTAACTTCTACTAGGAAACATTAATCTTATCAAATATGGTTTAAACCATCTCTAGAATTAATAGGACACTTTGAAACTCTTTACCTCACCTAAGGGCCATCCTTACAACTTTCTACATCACCTAAGGACTCAAAATAGGCCATGACATATGATAATCTCTCAATCAATGACTAATACAAACTTGATACCTTAAACAGTGATAAAAGGCTCAAAATGAGACCAAAGAGGACATCACAAAGCATGAATATTAGTAGGTGTATGATTATATGCATGTCAATAAGAATTTTTTTATTTTAGGGGTTGAAATTTGGCATGAGGCCAAATTGCCAACAAGGAATATAAAGATAGGTCAGCTCTAGGCTATAAGACTTCTCCTATTCATTTAAAAGACTTTTCCCATAAGACAAGATTATTATATCCAAATGAAGTATGGAAACCTAAGTAATGACTCCTTAAGTAGAATGGTGAATAATCAGATGTGAAAATGAATGATTCCTTCTAGATCTATCTAAAAATAAGGTGAAGGATGTGTTTATATAGTTAGATCTAACCCTAAACCCTTCTAAAGATTTAGCCAACACAATTGGCCTAGTCGACCCAATTATTAGAAAATAAAGTAGTTAGGTCCTAGACTAAGTTAGTTGGGTGGACTTAGTCCTGTAACATGCTTATTTCCTATAATAGGATCAGCCCATTTGACTATGTTTAGAGGATGGTCAAAGAGGTTATGGCTTATGTAGGGGATATTTTAGGTGGTTAATTACTTAGAGGAGCATGTAAGGGAGGTTTCAAAGCTTAAGGAAATGTATAGGAGTGACTTGTGTTAGTTTTAAGTGGTATTATAAGGAACAAAAAACTTGTGAAGAACTAATGATCTACCCACCCATTTCCCAATACACCCTTTAAGGTGTGCACTCAAAGAGATTGAGACTCAATGGGTCCTTTCAAGAGAGAAAGCATCATTAACTGATAAAGTTTTAAAATATTATATGTTTACACAATACATATTCTAATTTATCCATTTTTATTTTGAACATACTAGATTTGCTACCCAAGTAGAGTGGCAAACTGGAAAAATTATTCCAATTGAGAGAAGCTTGTGGACTTATTTATAAATGAGTGATTCTAAAATTAAGTTCACATGCCTTTATCACTACCTAAATGGTTTTTAATTTAACTTAAGATAAATGGGGTGGTTCATTATATTTGGGTTGAATATTTTGAGATATTCATAGGCTCATGCAATGATTTATTTATATCTTAATAATAAATTTTAAAGTTACTCTACCTTTACATTTGTCCAATCAGGACTAGTATTAACATTTTGGGGCTTTTCAAGAGAGCCAAGGTTCATAATTTAGCATTTTTTATGTTCATATTTTAGTCTTTTAGATAAGTGTATAAGGATTTTAGCATCAAAAATCATTTCTAAAGAGATCATACCTCTTGAAATTCGATTTCCCTTGATCTTCATACCACCATTATGGTCAAATTATCTCTCTAGGATTGTCTATTAATATTTCATCAATTATTTAAGATTTAAACACTCCTAAATTATAAAATAAATCTATGATATTTTGTTCATCTTCAAATACGTAAAAAAAATCTACATTATTCAGAATATAAGGATAAGGGATTAAATCACTATAAAATACCTATGGTTTTATGTCATCTAGAGGTGTCAAGTTCATAGAAGAGGTTTCCAATGAATGGGCAATTTGGTTTCCTCTTAGGGATGGTAATAATGTTAAAAGTGGTAAACATTTTGATTAAATACCATGCCTAATGTTTGTATTTTCTAAGGTATGACAATTTGTATTGAAATTTTCTCTTAAATTAGTTCAAAACTAGTTTAGAATCATTGGACACTCTCAAATATTTAGCTTTATGCTTCAACACAAATTGTAGATCGAGTATTAATACTTCATATTATGATATATTGTTAGTGTATGGGAATTGTAACTTATAATAAGCTAGACATCTATTTCCTTGTGTGTTTATTATTAAAATGACTACCCCACTACCTTATTTGGAATGGGTCCCATCAATGTATAAGAACCAAAAACATTGTAAATCAAGATCATTATCAATCTCATATTTAGCAGGTTTTGTACACATCATATAAATTCTTAAATTAGAGGACACTAGGTTCACTTTCTCATTAATGATGTTGCATTCACTTAAAATTTGTTTTATCATGGGTTCCCTATCTATTATAATCTAATTAGATACACCTTTAAAAATAAAACCACATGTGGGAGAAATACATAAACATGTACCTATCTAAGGATTTTGACTAATCCCAGCTGAGAAGTATCCCATGGGCTTTGGGGATCTCTACAACCTAAATATCTATGAATTATTGGATTTTAGGTTCTAATTATGTTGGCTCAAAAAAAATTTGGGGGGATAAATTGGTGACTTTATTTCAACAGTGTGGGAACTGTTTCCTTACATTGGTAAGAAATGTAGGGACAAAATCCCTCTCCTATTATCAAGTGGAGTTACCTTTATTGAAATCAAAAAATAAAAAAGTAGGGGAAAATTTATTCATAACTATTTACAACAAAAATATTTTCTATTTGGGGTTTTTTAATTTTAACCAAAAAGTACAAAAAGGAGTTAGAAATGAAAATGATAGGAATATTAGAAAAGAAGGGGGAAATGAGAAATGAAAAGAGGAACAGGATTATTATAACCAGTTAAATATAGAAACCATTATGATAATCCTAGGAAAAATGATAGATAGCTCTATGTAACTAAATATAGAAACTTACAAGAATATCCCAAGGAGGGGAAAACATTATATTCATGGAAACCTCTTTGATTCAATGGGTGGTCAAGACATATTGCACTCTTAGGAGAATGAAATATACATTGAGATAATTATCTACTAGTCGTAACATAATGAAATACAACTATCTCATATTTACCCATAAAAGATAATTAAAATATTTATTAAACCCCACTAAGCTTTCACATTCATAGAAATAATACAAAATATTCTAAACTAAATACTTAATGTGAAATTCCCATTCCCTAAAAAACTAGTAGTGATTATGAAAACAATTTGAAAGTATAGATACAAATAAAGATGAATCATACGCAAATTTATAACTCATGAAGAAATATTGAACATAAATTCTACAAACTCTCCCTGGTCTAATGTTTATTGAGTCAAAAATACAATCTCATCCTTCAAAATATTTATACAGAGCCTCACTACCAAAAGTCCCTTTATAATGAGCCTAACACTCATATTAATTGTGTCAGAAGGTGGTTATAGTGCTTAACCACCTTTTTTGTGTTAAAAATGGTGAAAAGGTGAGTTTACAAAATGATGCAGGAGCATCTACAATAGCACCATGGAGGACTAATTGCAAGTACAAATAAAATTCTAGTGTGAAAATTCAAATTCTGGTTTTCCCTCCAAATTGTGAGATTTCAAAATTTCACCTTGAAAGTAAAATTTAATTATCAAAAAGTGAAAGTAAAAAGGTAAAAATTGATGGTTAGGCTGTTGAGTAAATTATGAGGAATTGGTTGAAACTATTTTCAACCTTAGAATATTGTTAAAACTTAAAAACAGCATTTGTTTGCCTTAAGCCCAATTTGGGCGTAGAAATTAGAAGGAAGATTCTTGAAAAGAGAGAAACAAAGAAAAATTCATTAAGGAGAGAAGAGGAGAAGAGAAGAGAGGATGAGAGGGGTGTAGAAGAGAATAAGAATAGATAATAAAGGTCCTCTCATGCAAAGAAAGAGAATGGAATGAAGAAGAGAGAGGAGAATTAGTGAGGGAGGACCTCACTCAAGAAATGTTAAAAGAAAGAGAAGGAGCAGACAAGAGAATGTGTGAAGGAGCAAGAAAGGCTTTGAAATAAATGTATTTTGGCATTGAAATTTAATTCTTCCATTTTATCTAAGGATAATGAATGTATTTGTTTCATATATGGTTTCTTTATGAATTCTGGTAAAAGGCCTGCATATGTGAATGTGTGTATGTATGAAAATATGTGTGTATGATGATTCTCTAAAGAAAATTGTGAAATACTGATTATTTTATATGTTGGGAACAATATAAAGGTGGTATGATGTGATCAAGATGTTTAAAGGAGTTTGGAATGTTGTAAAAAGCCTAAACAGGGTATTCAGGCCTATAAAACTACAGCCCACTGTCTTAAATCAAACCCACGTGAAAATGTTTATATGGAGATGAAAATGGTATGTAAATAGGTATATAATGAAATTATAAACCATAATAAAGAAGAAACAGGTGTTAGAAACTCCTTTAATGTCCAAAAACTCCACAGTTGGAATTCAGGCCTGTGTGGACAAAAAAGTTAGGCCACGGTTGGAAAAATGGGTGTATCTCAAGATTTACCAAATGAAAAGTTGTGAAATTTTTTGTGTAGATTCACCCTAGAGTTAATAATCCAATTCAAGTGTTTTAATATCTAATGGAGAAATGTGGAAAAATTTATGGTCAAAATACAGACCTATAGTTCTAGAACAGTTCAGAAAAATGTGTTCCCAGTCACTAAAAAGGACATAACTCCTAAAATATTAATCCAAATGACTTGATTATTTTTGGATAAGGTTTATGGGATTAAAAAATAACTTATAAAAGTGATTTTAACCCTTGAAACATGATATAACACTTCCAAAAAAAATAATATGCTCTCAGCCTGTGACTGTCATGGGAAAATTCTGAATTAGGTTCAAACCCTTAAAATGAGTTTTAATGCTTAAAAACTCTTGAAATTTTTTAATCTGAACCTTGATGATGTTAGAAAACTGGTGGAATTGGTTTCAAGGTGTCACAGTATGGAGAAGTATAGAAAAGGACAATTGCCAAGTAGATCCTAGGTGTATGTGAAGGAAAGAGCATAGGCCAATAAAGGAAAAGTGAATTTCTCCAAAGAAGTGCACTAAAAAATTATTGATTCACCTGTAAGAGGGTAATGGGTATCTGGAATGATTCTTATTTTTACTATAAAGTCCGTACTTTACTCTGGACAAGGCATTTTGCACACAAGGAGGGTTAATTAGAACAGGGCATAAAGAAGGAAGTATAATTCTGTACAAAGAAACCTTAGGAGATTTTTTAGTATGTTATAGAAGAACTTAATGGGTATCCAAAAATGGTTTTAATTTCATGATTGAGCTAACCTATAAAAATTTATGGCCAATAAACAGGGAAAACAGGGCTACAAGGAATGAATGATGTAGATAGGTCTGTATTAGTTTGTTGATGGTTTCAGAGTAGTGTAAGGACAAGTTTCATCATTTGGTATCAGAGATTGAAGCTCTTGGGAATTGGTAACTTGTTGTTGGTTGTGATTTATAATGAGTTGTTACAGGATTTGATAAGAGGATCAATAGGACAAAGCATTAGGAGACCCTGGGGAGAAAAGGTATGAATAATTTTGCTATTTGATTTGAGTTATTGTGTTGAGTAGAAATCAATTGAAGAAGTTTCAGGTTCAAGGTAGTCAAGACATTGAGGCTTAAGAGAAGAAGAATCCAAGGAAGGCTTAGTGAAGATCCAAGAAGAAGCTTGGATAGTTTGCCAAAAGACTAAGGTGAAATAGACTTAGGTGAGGTAAAGGATGGAGTCTGAAGCTTAGAGAAGCTCTAGAAGAAGAGAAAATGAATGCTCAAGAAGAAGATACAAAGCAAGGTAATCTTGGATTTGTGATTTGAGTTTGATGAAGTGTTGTAGAGTTGTTGCAGGATTGAGAGAAAATGATCAAAAGACTAGGATGCAAAAGGCCTAGGTGAGATCAAGGAGATTGTCAAAAGACCAGTCAAGGAGAAAAGGCTTGGGTGAGACAAGGGATCAAGAGAACAAGGTGGAAAAGACTTAGGTGAGGATCTTAGAGATGGAAGCATTGTTAAAGGCACTACAGAGAAGCAAGGTACAGGAGGGCACTAAGAAGAAAGCAAGCATCAAAGGTATGGACAGTTTTGTATTTGATAAATAGATTGTTAATTTGAAGAAAGAGTTAGCTAAGATTAAAGATGAATATGAGTCTTGGATTCAGATGGATAAGCAAGCATGGGTATGGCCAATGAGGAGGAGGTTGAAGTGGCCAATAGATCTCCTAATGAAAAGGAGAAGAAGGCAAAAGAATATTGCCATGAAGAGAGAAGCCCATAGAGGCTTGAGGAAGGCAAGAAGGTTGCCAAGTGAGCAGCAAGAGGAAGAAGTTGTGAAAAAGGTTATCATTGAGGAGAGCAAGAGATAAGAAAGAATAGATGAAGTTCCAATAAGAGCACTTGAAAAGATGAGAGTGTTGATGAAGAGGACACTCATGGAGACATTATGGTCTCTTGTTTTTATTTCTAACGCTATTTTTGAGTGGGTAATTGCAGGTATGAGCAGCCTTGTGAAGGTCAAGAGAATGGCCTTGGAGAGTGAAGATATTGGTGCAAGAGAAGACACCAAGTACATAAGTGAATGTGTAAGAAAGAGAAGAGAGTTTGTTGCTGTTGTTGATAAGGAAGAAGAAAAGATGCATTGGTTAATGCATGAGGGAGGTATTGATGATTCCACACAAGCAAGAGAAGAGATGGAAGATGAACCTGAATTCCATGATGCAATTGAAGGCCAAGAAGAAGAAAGAGAGAATCCAAGCATAAAGAAATAAGAAAGCACAAATAATCAAGAAGTTATGCAAGTCAAAGAATTAATGGAGCAGCCCATTAAGGAGGTAAAGGTGAGTTCAAAAACTGATTTGTCTTATAAGCATGAAATTGTTGATATGCATGTTAGAGAAGCAAAGAGAAAGGTGAAGTTTCCAATTAACCATGGATATGTGATGCCTAAATGGTGGATGAAGCAAACTCCCAAGCAAGAGGAAGAGCTGATACAAGAGCATGGTTACAGGATGCCTAAATGGCTTGTGAAGTCAAATGATAAGAAGAAGAATCAAATGTGGGTGCCTAAGAAGGCAAAGAAAGAAGATGTGAGTGTTGAGATATCAACACCAAGAAGTCAATGGAAGAGGATTAAAGATGATTCAAGCAGCCAAGAGAATGAAGGTAAGAAAGAAAACTTCTCAAGGGATAATGAGGTAGAGTATGAGGATGCAAAGATGAAAGGTAAACACATTGTTTGTGATGATGGTTTTGAATCATTTAATGATTTTTTTATGGAAAATGAAGAATGGAAACTATCTATGAGAACTAATATGCAGCAAGGAGAGAGTTCCAAGAGGATGGAAAATGAATTGAGGCAAGAACAAACAAGATGGCTTCAGGCAGCAATTGAAGATAGTAAGGAGACACAAGGTAATAGTGTTTCAATTATTTTTTATGAGTATATTAAAGAAGTTTGTTATTGTGAAGACAAGCTAAGAAAATATGAGATAAGAGATAAAGGACAAGTAATCCTTGTAAGTGATCAGCCCAAGTTTGATGAAGAGAATAGTGAGGTAGATAAGATCTCACTAAAGGAAGAGTTGAAGATGTTAGAGGAGCTGTTTGGTAATTCCAGAGAGATGAATGAAGGCACGAACCATGATGAGAACACCATTGGTGAGAGTGAAACAAGACAAGAGCAGAAGAGTGAAGAGGCAAAGGAATTTTTAATCAAGGAACAAGATAATGGAGACAGCCAAGAGGCTTCATCGCCTAAAGATTTTGATTCTAAGGTGGCTTTAAATGTTTTGTATGCAGGTATGAAGGTTGCTGAAGTAAATGACATACATGAGTCCTTGGAGAAGCTCATGAAACAAGAAAAACAACAAGAAGAACTAGAAGACATATATGAAGAAGAAGAAGCATGGAAGTGGGAGATGGCAGTTGAGAAAGAGATGAGGAGAAGAACATACCAGAAGAGGAAGAACAGCAAGATGAAAGACAAAGACTATTTCAAACAAAGACAAGCATTGGCATTGACAATAAGACCTTGGGATCCAGGTATACAAGTGAAGACTAAAGTGAGGAGGAAGCATGACATTTGAACTAAGGTTAAAATATTTTTTAGAGGGAGAGTATGATGCAGGAGCATCTACAATAGCACCATGGAGGACTAGTTGCAAGTACAAATAAAATTCTAGTGTGAAAATTCAAATTCTGGTTTTCCCTCCAAATTGTGAGATTTCAAAATTTCACCTTGAAAATAAAATTTAATTATCAAAAAGTGAAAGTAAAAAGGTAAAAATTGATGCTTAGGCTATTGATTAAATTAGGAGGAATTGGTTGAAACTATTTTCAACCTTAGAATATTGTTAAAACTTAAAAATAGCATTTATTTGCCTTAAGCCCAATTTGGGCATAGAAATTAGAAGGAAGATTCTTGAAAAGAGAGAAACAAAGAAAAATTCATTAAGGATAGAAGAGGAGAAGAGAATAGAGGATGATAGGGTTGTATAAGAGAAGAATAATAGTGAAGAAAGGTCCTCTCATGCAAAGAAAGAGAATGGAATGAAGAAGAGAGAGGAGAATTAGTGAGGGAGGACCTCACTCAAGAAATGTTAAAAGAAAGAGAAGGAGCAGACAATAGAATGTGTGAAGGAGAAAGAAAGGTTTTTAAAGCCATGGATTTTTGCATTGAAATGTAATTCTTCCATTTTATCTAAGGAGAATGAATGTATTTGTTTCATATATGGTTTCTTTATGAATTCTGGTAACAGGCCTGCATATGTGAATGTGTGTATGTATGAAAATATGTGTGTATGATGATTCTCTAAAGAAAATTTTGAAATACTGATTATTTTATATGTTTGGAAAAATATAAAGGTGTTATGATGTGATCAAGAGGTTTAAAGGAGTTTGGAATGTTGTAAAAAGCCTAAACAGGGTATTCAGGCCTGTAAAACTACAGCCCACTGTCTTAAATCAAATCCACATGAAAATGTTTGTATGGAGTTTTAAATGGTATGAAAATAGGTATAAAATGAAATTAGAAATCAAAATCAAGAATAAACAGGTGTTAGAAACCCCTTTAATGTCCAAAAACTCTACAGTTGGAATTCAGGCCTGTGTGGACAAAAAAGTTAGGCCACGGTTGGAAAAATGGGTATATCTCGAGATTTACCCAATGAAAAGTTGTGAAAATTTGTTTTTATATGAAACTTAGAGTTAATAATCCAATTAAAGTGGTTTCAGATCGAATGGATCAATGTGGAAAAAGTTATGGTCAAAATACAGATCTGTAGTTTTGGAACAGTTCAGAAAAATGTGTTCCCAGTCACTAAAAAGGACATAACTCCTAAAATATTAATCCAAATGACTTGATTATTTTTGTATAAGGTGTAGGGGGTTAAAAAATACCTTATAAAAGTGAGTTTAACCCTTGAAACATGATATAACACTTCCATAAAAAATAATAAGCTCTCGGCCTGTGATTGTCATGGTAAAATTTTGAATTAGGTTCAAACCCTTAAAATGAGTTTTAATGCTTGAAAACTCTTGAAAATTTGTAATCTTAACCTTGATGATGTTAAAAAACTAGTGTAAGTGTTTTCAATGTGTCACAGTATGGATAAGTATGGAAAAGGACAATTGCCAAGTAGATCCTAGGTGTATGTGAAGGAAAGAGCATAGGCCAATATAGGAAAAGTTAATTTCTTCAAATAAGTGCACTAATAAATGATTGATTCACCTGTAAGAGGGTAATGGTTATCTGTAATGATTCTTATTTTTACTATAAAGTCTGTACTTTACTCTAGACAAGGCATTTTGCACACAAAGAGGGCTAATTAGAACAGGGCATAAAGAAGGAAGTACAATTCCGTACAGAGAAACCTCAGGATATTTTTCATTATGTTATATAATAGCTTAATGGGTATCCATAAATGGTTTTACTTTCATTATTTATCTAACCTATAAAAAATTATGGCCAATAAACAGGGAAAATAGGGCTACAAGGAATGAATGATCTAGATAGGTCTGTATCAGTTTGTTGATGGTTTCAGAGCAGTGTAAGGACAAGGACAAGTTTCATCACAAAAATGTACCACTTAAGTGATATAAATATGTGTTGGTGCAATTGCACCTCATGCAAAAGTGAAATTACAAAATTGCACTGCTTAAATGGTGCAAAAATGCTTTGATGATTTTACACCACTTGAAATGTGTAAATCAAAATTACACAATTCAAGACTTACAAAATTACATAGTGAATGTGCATGAATTTCATTTAAAAGGTTACAATTACACAAAATTTGTAATTGAAAATTGCAAAATGAGATCTAACATTAACATGAAAAGACCAAAATCTTAATGAATAATTCATTCATTTTCTCTTTTACTAAAGACAATCTCAGTCATTCCTTTGCACTTATCAGGGAATTTTATCTTGTATACACTTGTATTTTATATCAGCATCTATATTATTAATCTCAAATTTGATTAACCGAGAATTTTCAATGACCAATGATGTTTTCTAGTCATCCTTTATGTTCAACATTAAAAAAAAAATCTTCATACGAGCATAGTATTCATGTTAATATTTTTTTGAATCCTTCCATATAAATATTTAACCTTATCAAGTCATTGACATGATTCAAGGGTTGAGATGACACTTGAAATGGGAAATAAAATTTAATTTACACTTACCATTTGCATTTGACCTTCAAAATTTTATATTAACAACTTATGCCCACAACCAAAAATCTAACACTAAATACTACTTTGCACATGCAAACATATATCCATCTGACACTTGAATTAATGTTGGATATGTCCATGCAAAACAACTTTCTCTCATTAAAATTTCTTTCTACCAGTGAAAAATACAAACTTTTAGCCAATACCATGCTTTTTTAATACATACCATACGTTTTGGGACCAAAAAAACTTTTAAACACTCAAACCCATGAGTTTTATTGGTAAAACCACTTCATTTTCTAAATTCCTCAAATTTATTCTTGAAACCACCATCATTTTTAATTTACCATGAATTTTGGGAAGTGCAAAACAAAATTGCACGACTCAGGGAAATGTAATTTTAATTTGCATTGTTGGATAATGAAATTTGAAATTGCACGACCATGGAAAAGAAAATGTCAATTTGCATGGGAAGGGAAATTCAAAATGAATTTTCAAATTGCACAAAGTGGAAAAAAATAATTTGTAAATTGCACCAAATGGAAAAAAAATGTAAATTGTACCAAGTGGAAAAAACAAATTGCAAATTTCACTGAGAGGAAAAAAGAATTTGCAAATTGCACTGAGTGGAAACCATAATTTACAAATTATTGCAAGTGGAAAAAATATTTTGGAAATTGCACCAAGTGGAAAAATGAATTTGCAAATTGCATGACATGGAAAAGTTTTGGTGCATTTTACACAACTTGGGATTTGAAAAAAAAAAAAAAACTTGTAAAAGTGTATTGGTGTTTTTGCATGACTATAAATTTACAAAAAGGATTATCCCCTTGATTTTTGAAGTTAAATATGAAATTTTTATACCAAGTATTTATAGTCAAAATTCATCTCTAAGATCTAGTCTCCGCATTGGGACAAAAATTAAGAAATTCCATAGAACTTTGATTTTACCTTAAATGTTTACTTAGGTGCTGATAAGATCAAATGAATTCATGACTTATCCCTTATCTCTATCATAGTACATTTTACATGATGACATGAATCTTGTTGCACTGAAAGAGAAATTATCGAGATATCTTAAAAACACTATTTGGAAGCTTGAAAGATAGTTAGATTTTAATATTCTACCCAAGTCTTATATATTAGGCTAAAAATGTGATGTCCTATTATATAAAAAATTTACCATACCCATTTGTAAAGCACTTCTAATTACCTATATGAGTGTAATTAGAGGTGTTGTCATGAAATGTAAAATTCCAAGACAATAATTAGCTCTGACTGTGGGATTGCATTTCCAAAGGGAATGTAGGAAAACTCTATAATATTACATGACTAGTGCCTCATTGTTATAGATTCTTGAAAATTTTCTATATAGCTCACATTTACATGTCCTAATCTGACCAAATGATAGTCAATTCATCTATCTCAATCATATGTGAAATGAACATGCATTACAGGGTTAGATCCTCTACTCTAAAGATTTGCATATTTTGATCTGACCAATTGATAACTAGTTTGCCCATCTCAATTGTATGAGAAATGAACATGTGTTATTTGTCCAGATCATCTATTCTTAAAATTATGTTTGTTCACAACATGTTCACTTGAAGAGACCATGATAAACTTGTTTATTTTATTCCTTGAGATACAAGCATCTATATCACCATTTTCATAACTGTAAAAACCATTTTATGGATAAACTATCAAATGTATATTTTTTAACTCACTTTACCAAAATACTTCATGGCCCATTTTTGCATGTCATCTAATAACTAAAGAATATTTACACTAAATAACTCACATGAGGATCTAATATGTCTGACTGATTAGGATTTAATGCAGGTATAGGTCATGGTTACAAACATGTACAAGAAGAAGGACAAAATGAGGAGAGTAAGGAATAACAGACAACCTATTGTATTTATTAAAAGTAGCACACACACACCAAAACAAAATGGGAAAATGAAACAAACCAAAATAGGTAAAGCAAAACTATTTATAGAGTGTATATTAAAACAAGACTATACAAAACCATTCATTGGTTGGGAGAAGTACCCACCATTTTAGAATAATGGATTTGACTTATGAATTCTAAACACATTTAGCAGCATTGACTAAGTGGGTGGGAAGAGGAAATTATAGTTATCATTCACACGGGGATGATCATGAATGAAAAAATCATTAATATATTCATATCTTAGAATGGAAACATTATGAATTATCTAATCTTCTGTGATCACTCCTGAGCAATACCAAACTTTTTCAATGTCTTCTTGGTTGGTTTCATATGTATCTATACCAAATACAAGATCTGAACTAGAGAGAAGTATGTTGTATTTTACTTTATGAACTAGAATAACAATAGGAGTATTTTATGGAATGAATTGAATGCAGATATTCCTTACCATATTACTTCCCATAATAGAGATAAATTCATCATTAATCAATCTTTGTCATCTTCATCAATCTATTCTACTTTTACAATTTTCATTTCACTCGTAATGAATATCAGGCACCATTCATTTTGTTTTACCTTTGTGCATTTTTTGATTTTGGCTTTGACCTACATATGGTCTTCAATCTGTATGGGGTTGATTGCTCTAGATTCAAGTTTTATGGAAAAATCTTCTTTGGTATAACCTACAAATAAAATACCTAAGGAATCTTCATTTTCAACTATTGAGACTTTCATTATGATAGAGAATGGATCTTTTGCTTGACTAAAAATTTATTTCATATTGTATTCACCTTTAGAAATTAAAAAATCATATTTTGCATTATTGCTTCTCTTTATTTGTGATTCAATCAATTTTTATTCAAATAACCCATTTCCTCTTAGGACCATGAGGTTTGATAAATATTGTGAAACATGTAAATCCCTCTCTTCTTTGCCAAGGGTGAAGCCAAATTCCTTGTCTATTTTTTATCAATCATTAGTTATTCTAACTTTTCACCTTCTTCCATAATTATGAAATAGAAAAAATCATATGTGATAACAATCACTTTCTATTTCTCCTTGCTATACTTTTGACATGTTTGATCAATAACTTGCCTTCAAAGTCTCTTTTATGAATATTGTATACTATTGATTATATTAGGTTTCATTGTTTCTTCATCACCATTTTCAACAATTGTATCACCTTTTGAAACTTTATTCTTCAACATTCTAGATAAAACCATGTCATCTTCAATTTTGATAACTTCTTATTCTGCATCTTCTAAGTCATTTAACTTGTTCCTCATCAAGATGAATTTAATCTCTAGGTGTAGAGAAATAATTAAGACATAGAGCTAATTATTGAGACTAGGTTGATCCATGTGGGTAATAAGTCTCAACAATTTGTCGAAACATGTTAAAAACTCTCTCATTTTCTCATCATCTTTCTTATGGATTTTGAATAAATATGATAATATGCACACACATCCATAAATAATTTGAATCTATTCAAGAACTTGTTATTTAAAGAGTCTCAATTCACAATACATCCATCTTTTAGGTATTAAAACCACTCAGTAACAGGTCTAATGAGAGCTTTAACAAAAATATTGATAATGACATCTTCATGCATAACTCCCAAGATGCTATAGGACGTTATGAAGGCCATGATATGGTTATTTCCATCTTGACCATTTTTTCCAAATAACTATGGAAATTTCTTCCTTAAGCCTATTGGTAATTCATTGTACTGGGTGAAAGCCAACAGACCAAAATGTTTTCCCCATGGGACACAAGGAACATTAGATTTGGGGTGAACCAACACCATTTCTTTAATTATAAAGATACAAGAACTAGGTACTTTATCTCAATGGAGTTTTCAACCTCCATTCTAGGGGAGGTTCCTTGAAATGTTTGACAATCATGTGTATAAATCACCTTGATCCCTAGTGGAGTCACCAAAAACTATTGGCTCAAAAAAATGTTGGGGGACGAATTGGTGACTTTTGGTTAATAGTGTGGGAATTGAGTCCTTGCATTAGTCAACAACATAGAGATAAAGTCCCTATTTTATTGGTAGGATGAACTACCTTTATTGAAATCTAAAAAGGGAAAAGCAGAGGAAAAGCTATTTACAACAAAAATATTTTTTATAGGGAGTTTTGTACTTTTAACTAGAAAGTAAAGAAAGGAGTTTGAAAGTAAAATAAGAGGAATGATATAAAAGAGGAGGGAAATGAGAAATGAAAGGAGAAATGAGATTATTATATCCAGTGAAATACATAATCCACCATGATAATCTTAGGAAAAATGAAAGACAACTTTGGTAGCTAAATATGAAAACTTACTAGAATAGACTAAGAAGGTGAAACCACTATATTCATAGAAACCTATCTGATTCAATGGTTGGTAAAGACATAATGTAGTCTTAAGAGTACAAAACATACATTGAGATAATTATCTACTACTAGTAACAAAATGAAAGACAACTATATCATATTAACCCATAAAGACAACTATTGCTTAAACCCCATCAAGATTTCACATTCATTGAAATAACACATAAATAATATAAAATAAATAATTAATTTGAAATTCCCATTCTATGAAAATTTAGTGGTGATTATGAAAATAACTTGGATTTAAAGATACAAATAAAGATGAATCATATGCAAAGTTATAACTCATAAATAAATCTTGAACACAAAGTTTGCAAAATCTCCTTAATCCTTATTGAGTCAAAAATACAATCTCATCATTCAAAACATTTATACAGAGTGTGGGAAGGTGGTTACAATGCATAACCACCTTTTTTTGCACTACAAATGGTGCAAAAGTGAGCTTACAAAAACACACCACTTAACTGATATAAAGATGGGTTGGATTACAAAATTACACCACTTTAATGGTGCAAAAATGCTTTAGTGATTTGACACCACCTAAAATGTGTAAATAAAATTACACAATTCAAGACATACAAAGTGACATAGTGCATTTACATGAATTGCATTTACAAGGTTGTAATTACACAAAATTTGCAACTGTAAATTACAAAATGAGATCCAACATTAACATGAAAAGACTATAAGCTTGATGAAGAATTCATTCACTTTCTCTTTCATTAAAGATAATATTATTTATTTCTTTTCACTTTTGAAGGAATTTAATCTTGTATATGCTTATCTTTTATATTGGAATTTGTCTGAGTAATCTCAAATTTACTTGATTGAAAATTTTCAATGACCACTGATGTTTTCTAGTCATACTTTCTATTCACCATAAAAATGTTTTATTCAAAAAAACATAATAATCATGTTAATATTTTTGTGAATCCCTACATAATAATATTTAAACTTATCAAGTCACTAACATGATTCAAGGGCTGAGAGGGTGCTTGCAATGGTAAATAAATAGTAATTTACACCTACCATTTACATTTGGCCTCCAAAATTTTAGATTGGCAACTTCTTCCCACAACCATAAATCTAATACTAAATACTAATTTGCACATGTAAACATATATATTTATTACACTTGAATTATTTTTGAATATGTCCATGCAAAATAACTTTCTCTCATTACAATTGCCTTCTACCAACAAAAACTACAAACTTCTAGCCAACACCATGCTTCTAGGGTGAATATCATGGGTTTTGGGACCAAAACAACCTTTTAAACACTCAAATGGGTTTTATTGATAAAACCACTTCATTTTCCAAATACCATGAATTTATTCTTGAAACCACCATCATTTTCCATTTACCATGAATTTGGGGCAGTGCAAAATAAAATTACATGACTCAAGGAAATGTAATTTCATTTTGCACTACTAGAAAAATAAAATTTGAAATTGCACGACCATGAAAAAGAAAAATTCAATTTACATGAGAAGGAAAAATGAAAAATTAATTTACAAATTACACCGAGTGGAAAAAAGAATTTGCAAATTACACTAAGTGGAAAAAAATTACAAATTTTACTGAGTGGAAGAAAGAATTTGCAAATTACG
The DNA here is from genome assembly GCA_037957365.1 of Torreya grandis. NCBI lineage: Eukaryota > Viridiplantae > Streptophyta > Pinopsida > Cupressales > Taxaceae > Torreya > Torreya grandis. The sequence continues at coordinate 1,489,612 of JARHVA010000982.1, read as the reverse complement.
CCAAGTGGAAAAAAGAATTTATAAATTGCACTAAATGGAAAAAATAATTTGCAAATTAATGTGAGTAGAAATAAGAATTTATGAATTGTACCGAGTGGAAAAAAGAATTTAAAAATTGCACAGAGTGGAAAAAAGAATTTTCAAATTGTACCAAGTGGAAAAAAGAATTTGTGAATTGCACTGAGTGGAAAAAGAATTTGCAAATTGCATGAATTGAAAAAGTGTTAGGGCATTTTGCACAACTTTTTATTTGCAAAAACAAATTTGCATGACTTGTAAAAGTGCATTGGTTTTTTTTCATGACTTAAAATTTTAAAAAATTATTCTCCCCCTTTATTTTTAAAGATTAAAATAAAAAATTTATACCAAGTGTTTATAGTCAAAATTCATCTCTCAAATCTGGTCTCCGCATTGGGGAAAAAATCAAGAACATTTAGAGAAGTATGATTTTACTTTAAATTTTTACTTTAGTACTGATAAGATCAAATGAGTTCATAACTTCTCTCTTCTCTCTATAATAGTACACTTTCCATGATGACAAGACTCTTATTGCACTGAAAGACAAATTATCAAGCTATCTTTAACAGACTATTTGGAATCTTGAAAGATAGATTTAATTATTCTACCCAAGCCATCTCCATTGGGCTACAGAGTCGATGTCCCATTCTAAAAAATTTTATCATCCCTATTTGCAAAACACATCTAATTGATTGTATGAGTGTAATTGGGATTATTGTCATGAAATGTAAAATTTTAAGACAATAATTAGCTTCGACTATAGGATTACATTTCTAAAGGGAATGCAAGATAAATCTAGAATCTTACATGAATGGTGCCTCATTATCGTAGATTCTTGAAGACTTATAAGTAACTCATATTTACATGTATTAATACAACCAACTCATAGCCAGTTCATCTATCATAATTGTATAATAAATGAACACACACTATCAGGTCAGACTCTAAAGATTTGTATATTTTGATTTGACCAACTAACAGCCAATTTACCCATCTCAATTGTATGAGAAATGAACATGTGTTATTAGACCAGATCACTTATTATTTAAAATTATATTTGTTCACCACCTATTCACTTGAAGAGACCATGATAAACCTATTTATTTTATTTCTTGAGATACCAGCATCCATATCATCTATTTTATAACTATAATAACTATTTTCTAGATAAACTATCAAATGCCTATTTTTTAAACTCACTTTACCAAAATACTTCATGGCCCATTTTTGCATGTCATCTAAGAAATGAAGAACCTTTACACTAAATAAATCACATGAGGATCTAAGATGTTTTAATGATTAGTATTTAATGAAGGTATATATCATGGTTAAGAACATGTGCAAAAGGAAAGACCAAAACAAGGAGAGTAAGGAACAACAGACAACCTATTGTATTTATTAAAAATAATACATGCACACCAAAATAAAATGGGAAAAGGAAACAAGACAAAATAGGGAAAGCAAAATATTTACAAAGGCCAAAAGAAAACAAGAAGACTATATAAAACCATTTATTGGCTAGGATAAGTACCAATCATTTCATAATAATGGATTTGACTTATGAATTCCAAACACATTTAGTAGCATTGACCAAGAAGGTGGGAATAAGAACTTACAGTTATCATTCACATAGGGATGATCATGAATGAAAATACCATTACTATCTTCATTTCCTATAATGGAAACACTATGAATTCTCTGATCTTTTGTGATCACTCCTAATCAATATCAAAAAAATTCAATGTCTTCTTGGTTAGTTTCAAATGTATCTGTACCAGATACAAGATATGAAATAGAGAGAAGTTTGTTGCATGTTACTTTCTAAATTGGAATAACAATAGGAGTATCTTCTGGAATAAATTAAATGCAAATATTTCTTTTTTCATTACTTCCCATAATAAATACAAATTCATCATTGAATTAATCATTTCCATCATCTTTATCAATCTCTTCTACCTTGACAGATTCTATTTTGCTTGTAATGAATATTGGGCACCGTTCATTTTGTTCTACCTTCATGATTTTTTTGATTTTGGCTTTGAAAAGATTATGGTCTTCAATCCATGTGGGGTTGATTTCTTTGGATTCAAGTTCTATGGATAACTCTTCTTTGGTAGAACCTAAAAATGAAATACTTGAGGAATATTTGTTTTCAACTATTGAGTCTTTCATTATGATAGAGAAGGGATATTCTTCTTGAATTAAAATTGATTTCATATTGTCTTCACCTTTAGAAATTAGAAAATAACATTCTACATTATTACTTCTCTTTTTTTGTGATTCAATCAATTATTCTTTAGATAACCCATTTTATCTTGGGACTGTGAGGTTTGATAAATATTGTAAAACATGTAAATTTCTCTCTTCTTTGCCAAGGGGGAAGCCAAATTCTTTGTTTTTTTTTTGATCAATCATTATTTCTTCCAACTATTCACCTTATTCCATAATTATGAGATTGAAACAATTATATGTGATAGGAATCACTTTATATTTGTCATTGTTACACTTTCAACATGTTTAATCAAGAACTTGTCTTCAAAGTTTCTTTTCTAAATATTGTAGTCTCTTGATTATATCAAGTTCCATTTTTTCCTCATCACCATTTTAAATAATTGTATCACCTTTTAAAACTTCATTCTTCAAAATTCTAAATAAAACCATGTCATCTTCAATTTTGATAGCTTCCTATTGTGCACCTTCTAAGTCATTTAACTTGTTCTTCATCAAGATGAATTTGATCTTTGGGTGTACAAAACTAATCAATACATAGATTTGATTATTGGGACATGGTTGATACACCTGGGGAATTAGTCTCAATAATTTGTTGAAATGTGGTATGAACTCTCTCATATATTCGTCATCTTGCTTTTAGATTTTGAATAAATCTTAACAATAATGCTCACATGTCCACAACTGATTTGAATATTTTTAAGAACTTGTTCTTCAAAGAGTCCCAATTCATAATACATCCATATTCCAGGTATTGAAACCACTCAATAGCAGGTCCAATGAGAGTTTCAACAAAAATATTGACAGTGACATCTTCATGCATAACTCTCAAGATGCTATAAGACACTATGAAGGCTAGGATATGATTATCTGCATCTTAACCATTTTCTCTAGAAAACTTTAGAAATTTTTTCCTTGAGCCTAATGGTAATTCATTGTATTGAACCAAAGCTAATAGACTAAAATGTTTTTTGCATGGGATATAGGGAATATTGGGGTTGGGGTGAACCAACATCATTTATTTAATCAAAAAGATGTAGGCACTATGTAATTTATCTCAATGTATTTTCCAACCTCCATTCTATGGGAGGTTCATTGAAATGTCTAACAACCATGTGCATAAATCACCTTAATCCCTAACGCAGTCATCAAAAACTATTAGCTCAAAAAGATGTTAGGGGGATAAATTGTTGAGTTTGGATCAATAGTGTGGGAACTGAGTCCTTATGTTAGTCAAAAATGTAGGTACAAAGTCCCTCTAGAGATACCTTTATTTAAATCTAAAAAAGGAAAAGCAAGGGAAAATATATTCACAACTATTTACAACAAAAATATTTTTTATTAGCAGTTTCGTACATTTAACCAAAAAGTATGAAAAGAAGTTAAAAATGAAAATGAGAGGAATGAAATAAAAGAGGTTAGAAATGATAAATGAAATGAGGAATGAGATTATTATATCCAGTTAAATACATAATCCACCATGATAATCACAAAAAAAATGAAAGACAACTCTAGGTAGCTAAATATAGAAACTAATAAGAATAGCCCAATAAGGGGAAAACATTATATTCATGGAAACCTCTCTAAATCAATGGGTCGTAAATACATAATTCACTCTTATGAGTATAAAAAATACATTGAGATAATTATCCATGAATGGTAATAGAATGAAAGGCAACTATCTCATATTTACCTATAAAAAATAACTAAAATATTACTTAAACCCCACTGAGATTTCACATTCATAGAAATAACACAAAAAGATACTAAAATAAATACTTAATGTGAAATTACCATTCTATAAAATTTTTTTAGTGATTATGAAAACAATTTGAAAGTAAACATACATATACAAATGAATTATATGAAAATTATAACTCACGAGGAAATCTTGAACACAAAGTCTACAAAATCTCCCTATTCTAACCTTTATTGAGACAAAAATACAGTCTTGTCCTTAAAAATGATTTTGTAGAGTCTCACTACTAAAATTCCCTTTACAATGAGCCTAACACTCATATTTATAGTGCAGGAAGGTGGTTATAGTGCGTAACCACCTTTTTTTGGTTACAGCTGGTGCAAAAGTGAGTTTACAAAAATGCACCACTTAAGCGATATAAAGATGTATTGGTGCAATTGTAATTCATGAAAAAGTGAAATTACAAAATTGCACCACTTTAATGGTGAAAAAATGCTTTGGTACTTTTACACCACTTGAAATGTGCAAATCAAAATTACCCAATTCAAGACTTACAAAGTGACATAGTGTATTTGTACAAATTGCATTTACAAGGTTGCAATTGCACAATATTTACAACTGGAAATTATAAAATGAGATCCAAAATTAACATGAAAATGAAGAATTCATTTACTTTCTCTTATATTGAAGACAATCTTGATCATTAATTTACACTTGTCAGGGAATTTCATCTTGCATATGCTTCTCTTTTATATTGGCATCTATCTGAGTAATCTTAAATTTACTTGACTGAGAATTTTCATTGACCACTGATGTTTTCTAGTCATCCTTTATGTTCACCATAGATACGTTTTATTTATAAGATCATAATATTCATGTTAATATTTTTGTGAAGCCTGCCATAGAAATATTTAACCTTATCAAGTCATTGACATGATTCAAGGCTAAGAGGGTGCTTGTAATGGTAAATAAATTATAATTTACCCCTACCATTTTCATTTAGCATCCAAATTTTTTGATTAACAAATATGCCCACAGCCAAAAATTCAATACTAAATGCTACTTTACACATGCAAACATATATCCATCTGACACTTGAATTAATGTTGGATATGCCCATTAAAAATAACTTTATCTCATTAAAAATGCCTTATACCAGTGAAAACTAAAAACTTCTAGATAATACCATACTTCTATAGAGAATACCACAGGTTTTGGGACTAAAATAACCTTTTAAACACTCAAACCCATGGGTTTTATTGATAAAACCACTTCATTTTCCAAAAACCATGAATTTATTCTTGAAACCACCATCATTCTCCATTTACCATGAATTTGGAGAAGTGCAAAACAAAATTGCATGACTTGGGGAAATGTAATTTAAATTTGCATGGTTTGGAAAATGAAATTTGAAATTGCATGACCATGGAAAAGAAAAATCAATTTGTATGGGACGGGAAAATGCGAAATGAATTTGTAAATTACACTGAGTAGAAAAAATAATTTGCAAATTGCACTGAGTGGAAAAAATAATTTATAAATTGTACTGAGTATAAAAAGGTATTTATAAATTGTAGATTGGAAAAAATAATTTGTAAATTACACGAAGTTGAAAAAATAATTTACAAATTTCACTGAATGGAAAAAATAATTTGTAAATTACATTAAATGGTAAAATAATTTGCAAATTTCACCAAGTGGAAAAAATAATTTGCAAATTGCACTAAGTGAAAAAAAGAATTTGCAAATTGCATGACTTGGAAAAGTGTTGAGGCATTTTGTACAACTTGGGATTTGCAAAAACAAATTTTCACTACTTGTAAAAGTGCATTGGTGTTGTTACACGACTTGAAATTTACAAAAATGATTCACCCCCTTGATTTTTGAAGTTCAAGATGAAATTTTTATACCAAGTGTTTATAGTCAAAATTCATCACTTGGATCTAGTCTCCATATTGGGATAAAAATCAAGAACTTTCAGAGAAGTTTGATTTTACCTTAAATTTTCACTCTGATGCTGACAAGATCAAATAAATTCATGACTTATCTCTTATCTCTATCATAGTAAACTTTCAATGATGATAGGAATCTCATTTCACTTAAAGATAAATTGTCAAGATATATTCAACACACTATTTGGAAGCTTGAAAGATAGATAGATTTCATTATTCTACCCAAGCCTTTTCCATTAGGATACAAAATCGATGTCCCATTCTACATAAAATTTACCATCCCTATTTTTAAGACATATATAATTTCCTATATTATCAAAATTGGGAGTGTTGTCATGAAATGTAAATTTTAAAGACAACAAATTCCAACTACATATTCACATTGAGAAACTCACCAACTACCTTAACCTTAGACTTGTCTAATTGAACCATGAATTTATATGATTTGATAGGGATTAATCCTAATATTTCATAAACTATTATGGGCATCACATTATATGAAGTTCCAAAGTCTACTAATAAATTATGTAGATTCTTTCTAAATGGTCTAAAAGTTAAAAAAGGGGAAAAACTTTAGTCTTATTCTTTTGAATGAACACGTTGGTGTGAGTAGTCTTTTGCTTCATTTAGGTTGGTTGAGTTGGGATTTCAGTGAGTTATCTTAGTATAAGGTTACATTACTCTATGATTTGACCAAGTCCATGCTGAGTGATATTTTATTTAATCTTTTTCATATCTTATACCATGTTTTACCTAGCCTTTACTTAGGCTAGTTGAGTTTCCATAAGGGCTTTGCATTCACTAGGCTTTGAAGGTGGTGGATCGTTTATAGCCTTGGGATCATGAGGGTTTGCACCATCATTTAAAGTATTTTAATTGGTTAGGGGATATTATTTCATCCTATTCCTAAGGGCTAATTACTTCATTGTAATTTTTGAAAGGCATGTACCTCACTAACACCTTCCTCAAGCTCATTATCTTCTTGGCTAGGAAATTCTATGGTTTCCAATATAATAGTTTTAATAGGGTATATACCCATATTGGATGATTTTAGGGGTTTTTTAAAAACCTCATATTCCTTAATTTCCATTTGTAATATGTCAAAGGTGATGTAGAATTCAATGCAATTCAGTTCAACACGTTGGATTGTGTTATGCACATAACACCAATCTGGGAGAGCTATCTCATAATTTTTTATTTCAAGAAATTTATTGGGTGAAGGTTATGGATGGTTACTAGGATATTTTTATTTATATTTTTTCTCTGATAATTGAAGTTCTTATTTTAACTCTCATCGCTAGAACTACCCATTTGTATTTGCAAGCATAAAAATTTGTTACTCGGTCTTTACACCATACATTAAATTACATCCAACTTGTTCTTAGTGGACTCATGTGATATGTTTTTTATGTTATTAAAAATAGGAGGTAATAAAATTTGGTTGTGATTTTGGGTATTTTCCTCATTATTTATCAAATTAAGAAAACCCAAATGTTGGTTTGGCACAGCATGTCTTAAAGGGAGCTAGTTAGTTATGGGTAGTGGTTGAGACAAAGGCAAGTTTTTATTTGCATTACGAATGAGGTTCAAAGTTGGAATGTTTTTTAAAACATTAGGAATGGTATCCATCATCTAACCTTGTGGGTTAAACTACTATCAACTTTTATTTCTTATAAGCGAGGGGTAAATTAGTAATAATTGGATCTCTCTTTAAGAAAGTGGTTGTCTACAGATCTAGGGTGTTTTTGAACATTTCTAATGCTATTTGGACATTTATTTAATATAAATTTGTCACCCTATTGTACATATTTTGAAAACATGCATTAAAATTATGTATAGGCTCATTGAATTCCCTTTTTGTAAAATCAAATTGTTAGTATAAAACACTTAGATGTACCACCTAACCAAATTGGGCTAAAAAGGTAGTACTCAATTCATTACAGATACTGATAGAATATTTAGGAAAGTTTAAAAACTTGTCGTAGGAGGCATCCATTAGGGTAAAGGGGGATAATCTACATGCAACATCCTTGTGCTCAGCAGTTAGTAGCCTGAGTGAAGTTTTGTAGGATGTTATATGCCCTTTATCTGTTCTTCTTATATTAGGCATAAATCTTGACAAGTACCTCTTGGGATTCTTAGGCAAGTCATGTACAAATCTAAAGACATTTATAGTATATCCAACTAGCCACACCATAGGTGTTGTTATGGGTATATGATAATTATGGGTAGAGTGAGATGATTAGTTGAGTGAGTAACTAAATGGTTGGGTCTACCTTTACCAGTCTATGCTCTCCTATGGATTTAAAATGGTGAAATGATCAATCTCCCATTAATAGATTGGGACCTAGTCACTTGCATGTTGGGATTTAGCTTGGTTTGGAATATAATAACAATTTAAGCTACTCCTTGCACTAATTATTGCTAGTATTTAAGCTCGATATAATGAGAAAGGAAAAGCATAAACATACATAAAAATAAATAATAAATTCAGGATGCATATAATAATTCCCAATTTATCTTTTCAATTAAATTAAAGTACATGTTAATTCCCTCATAATGGCAAGACCATAATATCAATAAAAATGATAAGTCCTAAATTATTTCATAGCCCTCCCTATATCACTAATTGTTTTTCACTCCAAAATCCTACTTCAAGCACACTTACGAGGTTAAGTGTTAGAGAGAAGAAGGCAAAGGATAATAAGGTAATTTCATCCTCTATTTTAGGATTGATAAGTGGATCAATATAGGGAATGGTTTAAAGTATGTGGCTCCATGATGTAGCCTTCTGGGAATAACCTCCAAGAGAGGTGACTACTACCACTGAAGCTCACTATCATGATTGAATATAAATATTGCTTGTGTGGCATTTATTTTGAACTTCTATAATATTTTTGTTTACCAATTTATAAAGTAGGGGAATTTTATTTAAATCTCAAAACAAACATAAAAAGAGGGAAAATGGATCATAAAAGGAGACTTCTAGTCAATAAAATGCTAATGCAAAGCATGCCAAGTCATAATTATACCAATGTGTGTCTGGTTTAGCAATTGCACAAAAATTTAACCACATAGTGGTAAAGATTTTAAGGGACACTAATTTAGATGCCTAACTCACAAATTATTCACTAAATATAAACACTTCAAAATTCATGTAGTAGACTACATATAGGAGTTTCAAATTACCTTATAGTTTTAAGCACATAAAGTAAATAATGTTCTAAAGCAAATAAAAATAAATTAAAAGCAAATTAGATTAGCATAAACATGATCTGATTAATACATTAATTGAGTGACATATTATACCATCAATTCCTTAGCATAATTATAAACTCTAAACAAGAAACTATGGATAATAATCCTAGGCAAGAAGACAGTGAAAACAAGAAAAATGATTTTATTTTGATTTTGACAAATTTTCTTTGCACTAAGCATTAGACCTTACAAAGGTAAATTTCCCTTATATAGATAGATTTATCCATTAAGTTCACTCAACCCACTACTAGGGTAGTAATAATATTTAATGATGATTGGGTAATGTGGTTGAGATTCTAATAGATTCACCAACTCGAACATGATTTACAATTAGAGGCCACACCTATTAAAGGATATAATTTATCTTTTATTCTCATTGAACCTCCTTAGCCCATTTGCCATATACACACCATGTGATGAATCACTCCATACTAAGTACCTTGCATTTATTTTAGGGGGCTTATTGTATCCAAATTCAAATATTGGTGGTTGATTGTCATTGGGATTTTCTTGGTCACAAACTTATGTATTCAATTTAGAAGATAATTAAATGAGTGATCCATCACCAAATTGAATTTAGAGTCTCTTAGATTGATTCACCCCTTTAATATCCCAAAATATTTTGCTTCTAGGCCTCTTATTTTGTGAAGAACTAGCTACATTTTGATTATGTTTCCCATACTTGATACAAGAACCTTTGGGATTTTTTATGGTTTTGATGGCCAGATGGGATGTAAATCTTAGTCCCATTACTTCAACTAACATCATCAATTCCATATGGATCCTCTTTGGTTTAATATTCCTTCTCCTTCACTGGGAAATTGGTTTTGTTCATTGGGTATCACTTTCCCACCATGTGGCAGTCCTTCAGCTTCCTGGTATTTAGCTTTATTCTTCAGGTTTTTAGCATCATCACCACATGGTCTTGACTTATCATCTATCATGTTCTTCCATATTTATCATGTCCACATGGATTTTCCTCATCTTTTTATATTCTTCATTCTTTCTTGAGACTATTTCTTGGGTCCACATAGTCTTGAGCTTTCATTCTCTTTCACTAATCCTTGAGGCTTCTCAATTATTGAGATAGCACAACATAGTGAAATCTCACTAAACCTGAGCTATACATACCACCTCGAGACTATAGAGTAGTGTGATGTTTCCACATGGTGACATCCTACCAATCTATAGTGTCAAAGGGTTTACTAAATTATACTCACCCATGGTCATTGGGATCATGCCATATGGCATGATCTCAAAACTGTAATGGCCTGACACTGATCTAAAATTTAATATTATACTTATACTTTTAATTTTTATAATTTTGGATGCTTAAAACATTTTTTTCTAAATTTCCCATAATTTTGTTAAAATTTGGTTTTAATAATAAAAATCATATTTAAAACTGAATGAAATACAACAAGTAACTGACAAAATGTAAAAAAATGCAAACTAATTTTGTTAATAGAGTTCACCCTTTGAGGGATACATATCCATGTCTAAAAAATCTCTCTAACCAATATATAAATGTCACAAAATCACTTGTAAAACTTTTATTTTACATCAAATCACTTTTGGTCTAGGAAATATTCCTATTTATATTTCTAATAAGTCTTGGGCAATCTCAGATTAATCCTTTCCAAGGGTCTTTTTACATTATATCAACACATACTTTCTTTTTTCCTCTTACAAAGGCTTTAAAATTACATTTTAAATATAAATTTACCCTTTTTATATTATTTTTTGGATTCCTAATCAAATGACCAAGTCTTTATCCTTTTATCCAGGCATTCATGGTTTAAATCCCCCTTCAAATACCTCCATATCCTTTTTATTTAGTAAAGAGCTCAAAATATTGAAGGATAAGTACAATATCTTATTTTTTCTTTGCCAAATTAAAGTGTAGCTGAGCTAGTAGGACCCAAAAATGGTTAAATTAAGGCTAGAAGGTTGATTCTCATGATCCACATTTTGTCTTGGATAAGGATTAAGCACTTTTGTGTGGAATGTTTGTCCCACATTGGTGGGAAATAAAACAACATAGCTTTTAAATGAAATCCTTACACCTTAGTAAGTGGTCATGAGGCCACTCATTCCTTGGAACTAGATCAATGCATATACATTGGAATTTTTGGAATGCGGTAGTTTTAGGTGATGGTTTTAATGGTTATTTTGTATTATCCATGTGGTAGATGTGGAGCCTTACACTTATCAATTTCATCTTAATTAAAAAAAACATGTGCAAGTATAATCCCACATGCATTGTGGGTGACCTACATGAATAGTTTATATACAAATTTTCCACCATAGTTTGATTAATTAAAATTATTAGGTTCCCCCACTTAAAAAAAAATAACCCCATTGGCTAAAGGGTCCCTGACTATAAAATAGCATGGCCCCCATAAACAAGTACATGCTTGTCAAAGATTGGAGGCTTAAAACCAACAAACTCCTTTATTTATCTCTCTATTACATGTTACCACATGATTGGTCCATGTGTCAAGTTAGGATTGGTCCACATACAATCCTAGTCATCATTTTTATGTCAAAATTATACCTATTTTTTATTTTTTACCTATTTGTCCAAAACTTCAGCGAACCATAAATTCCACATACGGTGTCAAAATTACTATGTTAAAAATGTGTCAAAAAGCTCTCGATGAGCTCTTTAATGTGTGAATAGTTTTGTTAACATTACAGATAATCTAACCAAATTAGTGTGGTATCCTCCTAGATTAGACACATTTTTAACCAAATGTCTAAGTCCAAAATCCTCCAAGCACTTAAGTGAATAGGATTGTTCCACGTGGTAGATCCTGATAACCCAAAGAGCTTCAGAAAGAAGAACCTTCACATAAAAGTAAAAGGTAAAAAATTTAATAAATTAGTTTCAATATAAGTGAAAATTGAGTAAGTCAAGGAATGAAACTCTAATTTTGTTTAAATGAAACACTAAGACATATGTAAAACAAAATGACCAATCTCAAACTTAGGTTGAATGAAGGTCACTTTTAAATAGAACAAACAACTTCTAAGGGAAATACATGATTTAAAGACCCAAGTATTTTATCTAAAATCAAATAGGTTGAATGAAAATAGAGACTTTTAAAAGTATCAGACATTTTAATCACACAATCCAAAATACATGAAATACTCTAGCTTAAATTACCAATTTTAGACCTTAAAATTCAAAAAAATGTATGAAAACTCATAACATTGAAGATTTGATCAAGTTTAAAAGATCATTCATTATAAACAACCAGACATATTTTCATGTATTAAAATTATTATGGTCTAAATCCCTAAGGCAAAGATTGATCAATATCATTTGAATAACTTATAATATTCCATTCCAAAACTTTAACATGCAAACAAGTGACATGTCATTAACCCAAAAATCTAAGGTGAGAACAATGTTTAGAAGATTTGAAGACACTTGATATTCAAAAATAAGACCATGTATCTTGAGTACAAAAGAGTAATAAATAATTATGTTGAATTAAGAGGGTCCCCATCTTAATAATTAAGGATGGCGTGTGTTGGTCACAACAAGAATGTGAGATGCAATGACTCAAATTAACCTTGAGCTATTCCCCCCAAGTAAAGATACATGCAAGGGGAATGGATTGGAAGAAATTGGCCCCAAAGAGAGAAGACTTGGATTAATTAAAATGGGCCCAAATAGGGTGGTATTGATCTTAATGTAATTGTCTTGGATTGGTTTGTCTTAGCTAGGCCTAAAACAAGGCAAAATAGACTAGATTAGAATTTTCCACAAATAGTGAAAATTGGCTTAGATTGGAATGGGCCCAAAGACAGTGGATAAGACTAGTATGATTCAAAGGAAAGAATTTATGGATGACATCATTTCATAATTCCCAAATAATAGGTGTGGGAGGTTTAATGAAAATATAATATGTGATAGGAAGATGATTGATTTAGAATAATTAGAATGTGTTTCAAGATAAACCTAATTTGGCTTGGAATTTATTTGGTACATGGTTCAAGATGAACTTAATCTAGCTTAGAACTGGACCATAGTCAAATTTGAATTGATTTGGATTTTGAAATTAAAATTGACTTTGGTATGAATTTAATTTTTAATTGGGTATTCCAATGCAAATATCAAAGTGGAATAGGTCAATAAAATTTTGTCAATGCAAGTATCCAAATAGGAAAGGTGTGTGAATCAAACTTGTTTCCAAAAGGGTGCACAAACCTTGGTATATAAAATGCTTTCAAGTTTTTATGTCTCATAATTGATGTAATTTTTTAATGTTTGGATCTTGAAATATTTTTAGTTTGGATGTGACTTTGAATTTCTTAGCTCAAAAACTTGACACGTGAATGTAGTAAAGGAATTTGATTGTTTAATCATTTTTGAACTTGGAACACTTATCCTAAGTTGTTTGATTTGATCATAAAATTTAACTTAGACTTTGAAAATTTTAATTTTAGAGTTTTGGTTTGATTTTAAGTTGGATTTAAATAATGTTGGACCTGAATTAAACTAGTTTTGACTTTCTGAAAACTAAAATTTGAATTTTGACCTTGAAACTAGAAGATTGAGTTTATCTAAATTTGGAACTAGAATTGGAATTTGGATTATGTTTGGAATAAAATGGATGGAATAACATTAAAGGTTTAAAAATATTTTGGACCTTGGTTTTGAATTGGTTTAAAATTATATTTTGATCAAAATTAAGGCTGGTTCAAAACAAGTAGCATAACGACATGGTTTAGATAAGAATTGTTTGTATTTGGAAAAAGTTTAACATGACATCTAGAAGGGTTTGGAACAAATTTTTGACTCAAATTATAGATAAATTAGCATAATATTCCATAGGTGTGTATGGAATATGTTTTTTACTTGGTTTAGTTTTGACTTAGTTTAAACACACAATGAGTTTTAAAACAACATCGATTAAAATAACCATCTAAGTGCATGATCTTATTTTAGTGGTAAATTAGGATTGCATTATAATCACTAAGCCTTTAATTTACTCACTTTGAGAGGATGAATTTAAGTATTCATTTTAATAATATTATTTAAATGTAAGTAAAAGACCCATCCTCTCTCAAATTTTGTACATGTGAGATAATCTTTGGAGTTGTTACCTTTGCACCCATGCATCAATGAAGGTTTTGTGGCCAATAGGTTTTAGGCTTTTTTTTTTGGATTTCTAAATGGCCCTTGAAGGGTAAGAAAATCATGTTGAAGAAGAGATCTAGGTTTTGGGTTGTTCATAGGAACATGCATCCCCTATTGAAGATACCCTATATTCCTTGATGGTGGTGTCTAATGGCTTAGCATTTGGAGTTAACCAGTTACCTTCATGAAACAATTTATGGGGAATTATGCTAGGCCTTAATGACACCCACCAAAAAAATATATCCCTTTTCAGATATACAAGGATGATATAAATGTTGGGGGATGAAATCCCAGTTGTTGTGCCCTAAAGACCCATGAGAATGAAATGACACACATATCACGTATCCTAAAATAAAAAGAGGAAGGTATCACCATTTATAATTCACAAGAATCTCACTAAGGGAAAGAAAAGAGCATACTTTTATGAATCTCTTGGGATAAATGCAAATTTTTACCTTTACATTTCTAGGTCACCATATCAAGGGGAGAGTATATGTGTAAAGGAACCACACAAAACACACACAATAAGTAATACTAGACAAGTATAATAAAGTAAATGATTTGGAAGTAAAGAAAGTTTTAAACCCAAATTAAAATAATTTGTCCATTTTAAACCAAAATTGAAGTATTTGTAAGAATAAATTTTTTGGGTTATGCATTCACTTATTTGGCCAAGGTCCTACAATAAAATAGGTAATAGTTTTACTTGGGGTATGAAATAAATTTTACCTTCAAGATCTCTAGTTTTTGCAACATTGTGATTTCACCATTTTACAGTATGAATTTATTGTTCTTCAGGATGTTTTCATCATTTTGGAGGATGATTTTGATATTTTTATAGATGAATTAATTATTTTATAGTATGATTTCACTATTATTTATTATGTGTATTTAAACAAAACATAGACAAATTCACTGATGTTCAAGATGAATTCAATGATGTGCAAGGAAAATTCACTGATGTTCAGGATGAATTCATTAGTGTGTAGGATGAATTCACTATGTTTAAATACTTAAAAAACACAGTTAACAAAATATAAAATTGAATCCAATATTTTTCAAGATGAATTCGTTAATGTGCAGGAAAAAAATTATTATTTTATAGAATGATTTCACTATTTGGTATGATTTTACTGAGTATGATGGCCTACAAAAATAAAATTAGATAGAATATAGAGATGAATTAATCATTTTTTAGAAAAAAATAATTATTGTGTGATTTCATCATTTTGAATGCATGTAATAAAAATATTCAGACAAATAATAGAGATGATTTTTCTATTAATATGTGTGTTTTATTGATGAATGGTTCAAATTCATTATTACACTATATGAATTTGTTGTTTCAACCTAGAATAAAATTTAGCAAATATTTGAAGAAAATAATGTGAATAACTTAGAAATTAATTCAATTCAAGTAATTATAATAATAATATTTTAGAAGATTTTTTGGGCTACATAAGGTCCCACTGGGCATGCTATTATGTAGAGTAAGAATCCAAATAAGATTAGATCATTTTTAGTGAATGCAAATCAAAACAATTTAAAGACCAAAAAATTATAAGCATATCCACAAGGTTTGATCAAGACTATCAAATAAGGAATAAAATATATGACAAAACAACAATGTTTATACCTTACTTGAAAGACACCACTTGCTAGCTAGTCTAAAAAGAGGCTTGTGCTCGACTTGTAGGACTAGATATCTTTGGTAATGTCAACTCTATATATGGGAAACATCTCCCATTTCTTACCTTTTGTTTTGATTGGTAATGTTGAAGGATTATTGAGTGTTGGCCTTAAATTTTGGCACAAATCCACTACATTGATTAGTCATGTTGAAAGAGTGTGAAGACCCTTTCATTTATAGAGTTGGAAAATGATTTTAGACCATCCATATTAATATGAAGATGAAGGGTCCAATATTAGTCCTCTATTCTCATATATGAGAGAGATTGAGTGTAGAATAAAAATGATGGAGTGTGTCATATAAATGTAAGAGATTCAAATCATGACCCTTCTTTGAGTGTGTAATAGGGTTGTATGAGGAAGAGTTTGTAAGAAGGCTGTAAGAGCTTGAAAATCTCTTACTTCCACACTTGGTATGATGATGTAACCTTGGGTGAGGAAATAATTCAATTTGTACATTTAAAAAATAGATAATTCTAAATCCATGGAATTTTATATTATAAGAAGATTAGGCTAATTAATTAAGATTAATACTTAATTAGAATAATAGTGGGCTTTTACATTATTCTTTTGTCAATCAAATATTCATTTAATTATTGTGTAATATAAATTTTAAAGGATAAATTTGATTCAGTATGATGGTGTCATTATAATTTTGGATTAAATCAATAATTGGATTAATTGGCAATTTCTGACTAGATTTGTACATTATGATAGAAAGTCATTTTAATTACAATTTTGACATGGAAGTGACAAAATAAAGTGTCTGCACTAATTAATTTTGGTGAAAAAAATTAAGTAAACCAAATTTCAAATCCAAATCAAATGATACTAAAGATGATACAAAAATAATAACCAAGTATTTGTCACAACATATTAATTAGTTTACCTTATTAGTTCCTCAAAGGAGGTAATTTACATAGTTACCTAAACCTCTTCATAATATAATATAGAAGTTACTTGAGTTTAATTTCATATCTATCCCTCCCTAAAAATATTTTGATATAAATAATGAACTGTCTAAGGTATTTGATAGTAATGCATCTTATGATTATCATAGATTTGTAGTACATTAAAACAATAAATGTTACAATACCTTCAAGTTGTACTTAGAAAATGCAGTAATTTTTTTTCAAAACAATTTTCTTAAAATTAATTATACATATCAAAACATTGAAACATATCTAAACTATAATTTATAATAATAGTACATCTAATTGAAATACTGAATACAAAATTTATCTTATACAACTCCAAGAAAAGTAAATACAATAAGACACAACTACGGCTGGTCTACCAATACAACAACTATTGTTCAAATATATATATATATATATATATATATATATATATATATATATATATATATATATATATATATTCTTCAGCCATTTATCTTAATATAATAAATAGATACCAAGCTCTTTGGAGGTCAATTCAAACTAACTCATGTATTATTGATAATCTCAAGCATTGTCTCCAGGCAAGTACTGTAGTGAAAGAGGGAGATCATCATCTGAGCAATTTTCCACACCAACCATGGACCAATGATCCTCTAAATAATCCCTTATCATAAAATGGCCCTCCCTTCATAGATAGGTAAATAGAATGGTGTGGAAATCTAGAGAGACGTGTTAGTACCCCATGTGATTTAAGATTTCTAATAAATGATGTGTATCATAAATAAAATACATTTATAACATGATATCACACAACATGAAAATAAAACATATGAAATGATAATATATATCTAACATTACTTTGGCTAAAGTTTTCAAATAACATACGATCACCCAGATCAGTCAATTTCATAACACATCACTTGACTAGATTATCTACTTCCAATATTGGTGGTACTACATAGACTAGTGGAGTTCATCTCACTACCTATTAGTATCATCAATGTGGAATCTAATATAAGCATATATAACATAGTATATAACTCAAAGATTCATACATATTTTCTCTACACTAGGAATGGAACAATCTTATTCATATATTTTATCCATTAATGCATAATGAATCTAACACTATTATTTAAATAAAATAGGTAATAATAAATATATTTTATATCACTCAAGTATGTTTTACATTCAACTAGAGTTTCCAAACCTCTATAATAAGATCCAAATAACTACAACCCATAATAACCCATATTATCATAGTCTAGTATTCTAAGACTCAACTACTAATTTTCTCATAATCAATCATACAAAATAGTCATAAATACATAGAATCATAAGCTTCCATACATGATATCCTAATAACTATTACAAAACATACTCTTTAAGTAATAACTGATACATACATTTAATCAATCAATGTAGGTGAGAGTCTAAACATATAGATACAATATGTACCATCTGAATATATAAATTTAATCTAAAGTATTCTATGATATCCCATACTATCATAGTTTATTATGCAAGATCACTTTATTCAAACATGAATAATCAATCTTACACTACAATTATTTAAACAAGCAAGTATAGGATTATACCACTTGAGTATACCCTAAATTATACTACACAATAATAATTATATGAAAACATAATCTTTAGGCACACATAATGATGTACTATTTTATTCTATAATACTCTAAGTACTTTTATATATAATTACTTTCACATGTATTGCATAAAGGTTTTCAATACTAACAACATAAATATATACTAACAATTATTTATGACATATGTCAAGGTTTTACAAGATTTCTTAAATAAAACTTCTATGAACTTTTAAGATATAACCTGAGCATTACAGTCAAAAAGACCTCTCTATAAAATAAGGTTTTGTTCTCATTAATCATAGCTATCTCTCAACATAGAATAAAAAAACTTCTATTTTAAAAACCATCATAAGGCATTCACAAGTTCTTTTTATGTGTCTCAACTCTACACAATCTAGGTTCATGCATTTAATTCTACAAGCTACATCAAACACATACAATCTTTCATAATAGTTATCTTTTCTTTACAAGTCATAGTCTATCTTTTTTTTTAACTTTCATAATTAATATTTAAAACATTTTATTTTTTTTATTTAAAAATCATTATTCCATATTTCTCAAGTTATCTAAAATAATAGACTACGTTAACCAATTAAATAAAGATATTTAAATTTATCCTTCAATGAAATGGTTGCTTTTCAAGACTAAATTTAGATTTCCATTACTCACGATTAGCATATTAAGATAACTTAAA
The DNA here is from genome assembly GCA_037957365.1 of Torreya grandis. Taxonomy (NCBI): domain Eukaryota; kingdom Viridiplantae; phylum Streptophyta; class Pinopsida; order Cupressales; family Taxaceae; genus Torreya; species Torreya grandis. The sequence continues at coordinate 1,470,412 of JARHVA010000982.1, read as the reverse complement.
TTCTAAGAAATAAATCATTACAAGGATAATTATTTATTTAAATAATATATATTAAGTCATTAATTACTTCTTATTGTAAGATAATCATATCTATAATAATTCATATCTATATAGCAATTAAATATCTATTTCCATGATTTATTCTTGAAAATCAAGATAATTAAATTAAAGGAATAAAATGCATATTAAGAACTAAATTTAAATATTAATATAATCGATGTTCAAAGAGGTAGAATCAAGTGATGGGGGAATGATGGTTGAAGGTGTCTGCAATTCATTGCCGAGCTAGGGCAGTCGTGCCCTAGCTTGTTTCCACCGTGTTTGTGCTTGCATAGGAGGGGGGTGGTTGATTGATTATGTGGGGTGGGGTGCTACAGATTTAGCTATCAAAGTTATTGGTTTAACCTCTCTTTTTGGCTGCCATTCTATGGTGAGATTGCTTTTCGGATGTTGTTCTATGATCGGGTTAGTGGAGGTGCCTGGACGGATCCCATTGATGTGGATTGTCCAAGGCCGGGTGTGGTTATGGCTAAGAGTGAGCCTTCTAGGGCTAAACCTGGTATAAGTTTTTGTGAAGCGGTGGGTTTGAATATGCCAGATAGAAAGTGAGGGTGTTTAAAAATGCCTTCTTTTCTCAGACTACAGGTGCTACAGATTCGAGCTCGCCTGGGGGATCTCAGATCATGAAGATTAATGGTTGCCTCGAGTAGTGCAAAGAAAGACCCAAACTAGTAATCCCTTTTGAAATGATCTCTGAAGATGTCGAATATTACTCTAAGCATTTGTTGTATTACAAGTTTTTGGGATTAAGAGTTTCCCTTCAATTTCTAGAGAATTGGGCTTAGAGAGTGTGGGAGCCAGAGGGTGAAATGGAGGTCACGTTGCTTGCAAACAACTTTTTCATGGTTACATTTCTTTGCTTGGCTGATTGCAATAGGGTTTTTGAGGGTGTGCCCTATTTTTATAATCAAGTTGGGTTATTCGTCAAACCATGGCATGCAGGATTTAATCCTTCTGAGGAGCTCTCAAATTGGGTTTCGATGTGGGTTTGGTTACCCAGATTTACAATAGAATGTTGTCAAGAGGATGATTTTCATATGCTTGCATCGATGCTCAGAAGGCCGGTGGGGTCTTCAACACAAACCTTGGTCAAGAAAGTTATGACTTTTGCTCAAATTTGCATGGAACTTGATTTGAGTAGACCACTATCAGATGCAGTGGAGATGTGTGTGGGCTCACATTCCTAGGTGAAAAAATTGGATTATGAGACCCTCCCTTTCTAATGTCACCTTTGTCATGAATATGGCCACCTATTACAAAGATGCCCGAAAGCCAAGCTAGTGGAGCAGCAACCTTCACCTCCTCTTAGTAACACTCCTGGTGCTGATAAAGGGAAGAAGTCTATTGCTAGTGAGGGTAAGGATGATGAGGGTTTTGTTCAAGTTAAGGTTTGAAATTGAAATAAAGGTCAAAAGAGGACTCTAATGGAGTGAAAAGAGGAGGATAACTTTAATAGGTTTGAGGTCTTAGATGAATTGGGTCAGCAAGAAGTTAATCCTAGATTAATTAGTGTAGATCAACTTGTGATGGATTTTGGATTGAAGATTAGTTATTCCATTCCTCCCTCTACTTCTCATGTGAAATCTGCCATGCCTATGGTCACGGATGGGCAGACAGGGGCCCAAATTATTTTAGAGCCAAATGTTGATCTGGGATAGGGTGTCAAGGAAGTGGCTCTTCCTGCACAAACTGTGGTTTCAGATATGGATAAGTGAGGTAAATCTTCTCTTCATCTGGGCATTCTTCAAAAGGATGGTAAGAAGGGGGTTTCAGAGAAAAATGTTAAAATGGGATGAAAGAAGGACTTGGAGAAGATTAAGATGATAGGGGAAACTTTGGTGGAGTCAAGATTTGTTAAGACCTTAGATTCCCACTTTTTGACTCCTCCCAAATGATCATTATTTCTTGGAATGCAAGGGGCTTGAATAGCAGCCCTAGACAAAAAGCTGTTCGGGAATTAGTTAGAAGTCATTCTCTTGATGTTCTCTTTCTTCAAGAGACTAAGGTTTTTATGGAATGTATGATTAGTATCACACCTAAGTTGTGGAGGCATGGTCAATGTCAGTGCATTGGAGCTCAAGGATCTTCGGGGGGTGTGGCATGTCTCTGGAACCCACGAAAGATCCAACCTATGTCTTGGATTTCCTTTAAGTCCTCCTTATCCATGGTTTATTTGTGCATTGAGTCTAGGGAATCTATCCTTTTTTCTAATGTCTATGCTCCTACTAATTTTCAAGGTAAACTTCTTGTATGGAATAATATTCATTTGGTTCGTAGTTTATTTCCTTGCCATGGATTATTGCTGGAGACTTTAATGTTATTCTTGATTTAACTAAAATTAGGGAGTTAATGCAAGACTAGAGCCCTCTTCTATCTTACTCTGGGATAATATTTTGGCTCTAAATCTTGTGGATATCAAGCCTAGCAATGGCCACTTCACTTGGAACAATAGAAGGGTGGGTGATAGGTGCATTGCTGAACGAGTAGGCCTTTTCATGGTTTTCTATTTTTGGGTGGGTGGATTTTGGTCTTCCAGCTCTAAGATATTAGAGTGGAGAGGTTTAGATCATTGGCCCATAAAGCTTATCATTTCTTCAACCTGTTTGCCTCAGAAGCCACCTTTCAAGTTCTAGCTCATGTGCCTCAGGAACCCAGACCTGTATGGATGTGTTGCTGAATGGTGGAAGGTAGGTAGACCTACTTTTGGTTTAGCTTTGTATATTTTTGCTAAGCTCCTCCAATATGTTAAGTACCAGCTCAAATGGTAGAATCGAAAATGCTTCGAGAACATTTACTAGGCAAAAAATGAGGCTCAAATGGAGTTGAATGATGTTACCAAGTTGATTAGGGAAGAGGGGGTGTCTGAGTATTTGTTACGGGAGGAAGCTAGGGCTCTAAAAACATTAGAGGAATGGGACATGAGAGAGGAAATCTTTTGGAAATAGAAAGCGTAGAATGTGTGGCTTCAAGAAGGGGATAAGAACACTACCTTCTTCTTCAATTCGATGAAAGCTAGACAACATGGTAATTTTATATCATCTTTGGTGACTGACAGGGGCGAGGTTATCTCTTCTACTCAAGATATTTCCAATGAAGCTATGCAATATTTTGCTTCTTTATTTAGGGAGGAAGTGTTAGGTTGTGGAGTTAAAAGCTTCACTAATGCAGACATGGAGGAGGTTGCAGAAGAGTTGTGGAGTGTCACAGACACCGGCGTCGATCAAGACAACTGACGACAGCAGGTAGGAGACAAGAAGCAACCGATGACGGTCAGAAGTCGGTTGGCGTCAGTGATCCCCAGGCAGACAGGGACTGACATCGGTCACCTGTGGTTTGATCTGCGAGTATATTATAGGCAGTTGGTTGACGAACCAAGTGTTTGCATGTTTAGAGCTAATTTTAGACTGAGAACTATGGATTTAATTATTGTATTAGATGTCTAATTATTGTTTGGATGAGATCTATATAATAGACTCATGACTGTATTGTAAAAGTGTGCTAGAAAGCCATAGATCTTTTAGAGAGAGCTAGTGTAGCTCCTCCTAGTTCCAAAGGGGTGCTGAGTGTGTATGATCAAGGAGAGTTGCAAGGTCTGCAAGGTCAAGGAGCTGATCCACTGGGGTACTGGTTGAAGAATCATAAGGAATTGGTGAGGCAAGGATAAGGGTTCTTTAGGGGTGTAGAGATATCTACATGGTGAGTAAGGTCTAGTAATTTACAGGTAGCAGCAGAGAGTAGGGGATCTACTTGGAGTACGGTTGTGTACTTGGTGAATTGGCAGTGTGTTACTGACTGGTTGGAGAGGTGAAAATCAATTCTATATTGGAGTTGATTGTTGTGACTGAGAGAGAGAGGGAAGAAGGTCTTGAGGCATGGCGAACCTTTGAGGTGGAGGAAGAAGTGGCATCTTCCTTATTGTATATTCTTCTGAGTGATTATTAATACAATTGTGTATTGTCTCTCAATTCCTGTGTTGTTTCATATTTCTAGTTACTTATTGATTCTGGTATAATTCTATGTTTAGTTGCTAATACAAGAAGTAATCATATGTGCTCTATTGAGGAGTAAGATCCTGACTCAGTAGGGATCAGAGCATGTTTATTGTTCTAGGTTCCCTGACAAGTGGTATCAGAGCTTTTGGTTGGGTTACTAACAGGTGGTTTCAGATTTGGTAGTGTTTGTTGATTATAGGTTACTCACAGGGGTTTTTGATTGAGTGGGAGTATAGCAATGGCAGAAGGAAGTAAGCTACAAATGGAGAAACTGAATAGCACAAATGGTCTGATTGATGGAAAGAAAGAGCAGGTAAATAAAGATTATTTGTTGGTTGCAGATTAATAGGGAGGAGCAGATGTTGCAGGGGATGTTGCATAGGATGTTCTGGATAAAGTTGAATCTTGGATAATAGATTATGTTGCCTCTTTCCATGCAGCCCCAGGGAGAGGAGCTGGTGAGCCTTGTCAAAGAATTGACGAAGGGGAAGTGAAGCTGAAATTGCAGATGGACGACACACAGTGGTTGAAGGAAGTCATGCAGGTACCAGTCTTGGAGATGAGTCTAATTTCTTCAAGAAATTTGGGTGATGAGAGATGCACTATAACTCTCATAATAGATACACTTGAATTAGATGGTGGTAAGAAATTAAGTATCCTTTATCTATCTACTTATATTACTGATTCACCTTCTGTTACAGAGATGTGGCTTTGTAGGCTTGGTTACATATGTAGAAGGAGAATGTAGGTTCTGAAGTAGAAGACAGATGTTTTTGACAAGCTAAAGAACTGGAAAGCCTTGGTGTTCATGGAGGAGATGACGGACAAAGATCAGGTGAGGGAACTGAATTATTCTGAGTAGGGCTATGTTGATTTGAATAGGATTTTTGATCCATGGAGAGCTCACGAGTATAAATTTATCACTCATAGACGAACACAAGTACTGGCGTCGGTTATACAGTAACCAACGTCGGTAACAGGACTGACGTCGGTCATTAAGAAACTGACATCAACAAAAATGATACCGGCGTCGGCCAGGGAGACGACGTCGGCAGTCAGGGTCAGTGCATGGAACCGACATCGGTCGAGAGCAGACTGGGAGATGGCTGAGATCAGTCACTAGAATGGATATTGGGCAGATAGCAAGCTGTTAACAAGTCTCAAATGCTCATGTGGAGGTCAGAAAGGGTAAGTGAACCTCATATTCATTGTTCACCTTCTTTATATTGCTTATTGATGGTTCAGAACTAGGAAGATGTGAAGAGGCAATGCAGGTAGAATCTAGATACAGTGGGAGCTTGGCATGGATGAGGAGTGTGAGTCCTTGGAGAAGAACCAAATAGGTGTTTGTTGGTAGAGTTGTTAGCTGGAAGAAAGCACTGAGAGATGGAATGGATTCCCGTTTTAGAGAAGAGAGTGGATGGATACAAGAGATAGAAGGCCAAGGCATATGGTCTTAAAGAAGCTACAGGATAGTGGTACAGGTTTTGACAGGTGGATGACTAAGCATGGCTTCAGTCAATGTCAGTGTAACTATTGTGATTTTATTCTTACCAGGTGGATGATGAGTCACGACATTATCCAGTTACTGTATGTGGATGGTTTGCTAGCAAGTTTTGTACATACAGGGATTTGCTAAGCTAAAAGGTAAGGTTAGTTCAGAGGTGTGTCAAGAAGAATTTAGAGCAGCAAAATTCTTTGGCATAAGAGACATGGAGATTTTATCTCCACTGGGAGCTAATGTGAAGATGGTGTTGGCGAGGTTCATGATGCAGGATGTAGAATCAGAAGCACACCAATGGCTGGATAGTTCAAGCTTAGCTTGAAATAGGGTTCAAAATCACATGAGGTCTATTGTAGGCCTAACTTTTCCCAATCAGTGGGGGTTGTCAGAAAGTATGGAGCCAATTTGTGGAAGGAGTACTGGAGGGCAGTTTAGTGGGACTAGCAGCAGGGATTCTTGTTATGCAGGGTCAAGTTCTTCACTACATGGATGTGTAGGTTCGGATGTGGCAAGTTACTTGAATGATAGGTATAACATCACAGTTGTGTGGTGGTTGGTCTTCAAGATGGATCTTGAAGAGGGATACAAGCCAAGAAATAGATTATATAGGCTACAGATACAGGTGCAGGTGCAGCTGTTTATCTCCAAGTGGGAGATTGTTAGGTTGTGGAGCTAAAAGCTTCACTGATGCAGACATGGAAGAGGTTGTAGAAGAGTTGCGGAGTGTCACAGACACCGGCATCGGTCAGGACAATCGACGATGATAGGTAGGAGATAGGAAGAAACTGATGACGATCAGAAGTTAGCCAGTGTCGGCGATCCCCAGGTAGACAGGGACCGACGTCGGTCACCTGTGGTTCGAGCTGCGAGTATATTACGGGCAGTTGGTTGATGAACCAAGTGTTTGCATGTTTAGAGCTAATTTTAGACTGAGAGCTATGAATTTAATTATTGTATTAGATGTCTAATTATTTTTTGGATGAGATCTATATAATAGACTCATGACTGTATTGTAAAAGTGTGCTAGAAAGCCATAGAGCTTTTAGAGAGAGCTAGTGTAGCTCCTCCTAGTTCTAAAGGGGTGCTGAGTGTGTATGATCAGGGAGAGTTGCAAGGTCTGCAAGGTCAAGGAGCTGATCCACCAGGGTACTGGTTGAAGAATCATAAGGACTTGGTGAGGCAAGGACAAGGGTTCTTCAGGGGTGTAGAGATATCTACATGGTGAGTAAGGTCTAGTAATTTGTAGGTAGCATCAGAGAGCAAGGGATCTACTTGGAGTACGGTTGTGTACTTGGTGAACTGGCAGCGTGTTACTGACTAGTTGGAGAGGTGAACATCAATTCTATATTGGAGTTGATTGTTGTGACTGAGAGAGAGAGGGAAGAAGGTCTTGAGGCATGGCGAACCTTTGAGGTGGAGGAAGAAGTGGCATCTTCCTTATTGTATATTCTTCTGAGTGATTATTAATACAATTGTGTATTATCTCTCAATTCCTATGTTGTTTCATATTTCTAGTTACTTATTGATTCTGGTATAATTCCGTGTTTAGTTGCTAATACAAGAAGTAATCATATGTGCTCTATTGAGGAGTAAGATCCTGACTCAGTAGGGATCAGAGCATGTTTATTGTTCTAGGTTCCCTGACAGGAAGCATAGGGGGACTCGATTACAGAGGCTCAAGTCCTCTCCTATATTCCTTCTTTAGTTTCTTTGGAAATGAAAGAGCATCTTATGAGTGCCATATCTTTAGAGGAATTAGAGAAGATTATTTTCTAGATGCAAAAAGGAAAGGCTCCTGGTCTAGATGGCTTCCTGATTAAGTTCTTCTGGGACTTTTGGGACATTATCAAATCATATTTATTGGCAGTTGTTCAATAATCCCAAAAGAATAAGAAAATGCTCTAGGCCTTGAACTCTACCTTCCTGGCTCTCACCCCCAAGGGGGAGGGGGTTTATTTGTTAAGTCAACTTCACCCCTTTTCTCTTTGCAATGTAATTTATAAAATTATATCTAAGATGATTGCTGAAAGGTTAAAAAAGTGGCTTACATTGCTTATCTTTGAAGAGCAAAGTGGCTTTGTGGAGGGCCATCAAATTTTGGATGGAGTGGTTGTGGCTACAGAGACTATCCATTCCATGGCCAAGTCCAAAGACAAGGCTATGTTCATCAAGCTAGACATAAGCAAGGCTTATGATAGAGTTCATTGGTCCTTCCTCTAGAAGGTTTTGGGTGCCTTTGGTTTTGAGGAGGAATGGATTCGTTGGGTTATGAGTTGCGTGAATTTGACTTCTTTCTCAGTTTTAATTAATGGGGAGCATACTAATCTCTTTGGGGCCTCTCAAGGTTTGTGGTAAGGTGACCCTTTCTCTCCTTACCTATTTCTTCTTTTAGTGGAAGGTTTGCGATGGTTGATTAAAAGGAATGTTGAAGGGGGATTTATTCAGGGCTGGCAATGGGGAGGGGGCCTTTTTGTACAATCTCACCTACATTTTATGGATGATACGGCTTTGATTGGCATGGCTACTATTAAGGAGGCTTATAATATGTGGAAGGTCTTGGATGTTTATCTTACTATTATAGGATAGTTAATTAATGAGGACAAGTCTTCAATTTTTTCTTCAACACTCCACCTTCCATTCAAAGAAGAGTTGCTCATATTCCCAAGGTCCAAATTGGGATTCTTCCATTGCTATACCTTGGGATCCTTATTTTTGTTAGCAGGTAGTCAAGGGATTCATGCCAGGTTATTCTAGACAAGTTCCATGCCAAAGTGAATCATTGGACCCATCGTTGGCTATCCTTTATTGGTCGGGTCTAGCTACTTCAATTCGTAGTGTAGGGTCTTCCTCTCTATAGGTGTATGATTTAGGTGGCACTAATGAGCTTTGTTAGGGGCCTTGATTCCTTAGTAAGATAGTTTTTATGGGCTGGTAATTTATCATCAACTAAGTGGAGCCTTATTAAGTGGGAGATTGTTTGTAGCCCAAAAAGGTTTGGTGGTCTTGGATTATGACAGTCATTGCTTTTTGGTACTGCTCTTGCAGCTAAATTGTATTGGCAATGGTGTGTGGAATAAGACTGGGTGTGGGCTAGAATCTTATCCCATAAGTACTTTCTTGGGATCCCCCAGAAAGATATCCCTCAGTATAGCTTGACAGGGAAAGGCTCGGTGATTTGGACTATGCTCAAGAAAGGGGCTACACTCATTAAGGGTGGACTATTCTAGATCTAAAAGAGCAAGATAGAGGCATATTTTTGGCAAGACTCATGGGATGGCTACCCTCCCATAATTACCCAATATCCTCACTTAAGTATATTGTCCTAGAGGATTTGTGAAGCTGGATGGACTAGGGTGTGTGACTTTAAGTCCCTTTCCCTTCATGGGCAGATGGTGGAAGCAAGATGGAAGACCCCAGGGGAGTGACCTATTTTTAGATTGGAGGTAGAGTGTGATGAGCTTCATTACATTCTTTCTTGTCATAGCTGTAGCGCCCTTATGGATAGTGATGTGTTGGCTTGGGCCCCTAATCCCAAGGGTGCATACACTGTGTATTTTGGTTATCAGGAGTTGATCTCTTAGCAATTAGATGGAGGGGGAAGTTCATTGATGGAAAAAAGTCTAGAATAGATTCTCTTGGCCAAAGTGTAACTACTTTATTTGGACTTTAGTCTGGAATAGATGCTTGACTTGGGACAATATCTAGAAGAGGGGCTTTGTTGGACCTTCGAGGTGTGTTATTTCTAGTGGTGGGGAGGAATATTCTCTACACTTATTCTTCCACTACCCCTTCACAATGCAACTATGGCATTTCTAGTGGGATGTGTGGAAATGTCAGTGTATTCATGCATCTTCCCTGGCAGATTTTTAGATGAGATTAGGAAGGCCCCCTTCCTTGGCTCCCTTCTTGCAGGATGTTTGGTATGTTGGTCCTATCTTTCTGCTATGGCAAGTTTGGTTGGAAAGGAATCACAAAAAATTTTGGGGCAAAAATTTGGGGATTCAACAGGTTTGGATTAGAATTATGGGAATGATCCAAGAAACTGTTGAAGCTAAGAGTGAGATTATTTTGCCACTGGAGAAAGGTGATGTTGAGATGGTTGATAGGTTTGGGATACAAGGGATATCTCTAGCCTCAGCCTGTGTCAAGAGAGGTAGACATGTGAAACATAAATTTTAAAATATGGGGAAATGGCTGCCCCCTCCCGCTGGTTTTTTGAAAATTAATACGGATGGTTCTTCCAGGGGTAATCCAGGGTCAGCTGGAATTGGTGGGATCGGTAGGGATTCTTTTAGATTAGTGTTTTTTATTTTCTCAACTAATAAAGGGGTGAAGATGGTTTATAGGATGGAATTATTGGCTATCATATATGCTTTGAAGTGAGATTATGATCTAGGGTGGAGGAAGGTGATTTGTGAAGCCAACTCTCAAGTCTTGGTCAATTAAGATCTCTAATGTTAGTTGGCAACTGTCTACATTAGTGCAGCAAATACTACAGGTTAGCTCTTTAATGGATTCAGTGTCTTATGCCCATATTCCAAGGGAAAGGAATAGGGTGGCCGATTGCTTGGCAAAATGGGCATCAGAATATATAGATGGCTGAAAGATTGATGGTTGGGAGCAGATGCCTTACAAGTTATGTCAGGACCTGGAGAGGATTTTTGTAGAAGATGAGAGTGGTATTGGGGAGTGATGTTCTTGTTCTTATTTTTTCATATATATATATATATATATATATATATATATATATATATATATATATATATATATATATATATATGATGTAAAACTAACAAATATACATCCTCAATTTATAGAATAATTAAAATACAACTGTCATATTATGTATACTAATTAATAATATTACTATCCCATACAGTATATGTCATAAAACTCAAATCAAAGTAATAATAATCAGTTGATAACCATATTAATCTATGGATTCAAAGGTTATAAATTATAAGGTGAAATTAGGATGTAACATCCTCCCCCCTAAAAATGATCATCTTGATGATGCAATAGTTTTGAATAACAAACAGAGTTTAACAAAATAAAATATAGTATCAAGTATCAAATCATATAAATAAACACAAATTTTACCTAAAAAACTCATCATAGTTCTCCTAATTAACACTATTTTTAGAGTATTAGTCCCATAAGACCCTACTGTATCATTTCCTAATATGTAAGCAAGTTTTATGAAAGTCACTTATACTGATTGGTTCTATATGACCACCCCAAGGTCTAAAACCATAAGACAAGCCTATAAAATCTCAATAAAAATTTTATTAACTTCCCCAAAACACATGAGATCATCACAAAAGTTAAAACAAATAACCATGGAGATTTCCATAAAACCTTCCAACCCCTCTATATATCTCTCTAACCTAGAGAATGTATTTCTCATTCCAGAGAAAAGTATTTAGGGGACCTAGCAATAATGATGTGTATATATTAATACTATCACTATTAAGCATAGATTCAAATAAGTATAACATATTAATACTATCACTACTCAATTAGAGCTATTTATTTTGGTCAAGGAATCTAAGAAGGGTGGTTATATCATATGTTATCTTCACAATGACAAGAAATCAAAATGAAAACAAACACACTAACATGCATAACACTTTCCTATATCAAAGGGAAGAACATGGTGAAGAAATCCAATTAACAAATCACAACTAAAATGCAAGAAAAATAATCTTTCTTACTTTTCTTGAATGCTCTAAAATATTTCTTTGTTTGGCTTGCTCGGATTATGCTAAAGAAATCTTTGGAAAATGGAGTTGTGTCGCTCCTTCTCTCCTTGGCACCATTGTTATTTGGCTCATGCTTTCTTGATGTATCTTCATGGCTTGATGGCTTGGCTTGTGATTCACAAGTTTGGCATATAACATTGTATTTTAATCTTGTCATAAAAATAATATTATAATATTACTATTTCCAAGCTCTCTAAATGAAGAGGTAAATGTTTGTATTTATAGGTTTTAACAAAGGGGCTTGGAATGGGTTCAAACCTCACCTTAGTTCATTAATTAACCTTATTATAGTTAAATGGTGTCCAAACCTCCTGATTAGCATAGAATATCCATGGGTGAGATATTTTGAATTTTAGACAACTCACAAAAGGTAATTATGAATTCTTAAGATATTCTTTGATTTTTAAATTTCCATTTTGATAATTCATTTAATTGTTCAAGGATGAATTCAATTAGGCATTTGATTAGGTTTTGCATGTTAATTAATTCTATTTAGGGATTTTAGCATTTTATAAGATTTGAATTAATGTTGTGGATGCATTTGCTCTTTTTAGTGGATTAATAGACCAAATTGTATGTTATGAAGCCAAACTTGAGGCATTTAGTGATTCTTAGGTTTGATGTGCAAAGATTGGTAAGAGTCAATCTAATGTCGGGTATGAAGTCATTGGTGTCCAATTTTAGGTGTCTATAGTTTACCCCTATTTGGAAAGATGTTGCAAATCATAGGCATAGTAACATCTTCTCAAATAATGAGAAAAAAGCCTATGTGCCAAAAATAAGATGATGATTGAAGAAAAATATTCAAAGAATGTTTGGGAAGCCTATAATGATTCCCCCTTGAGGGAGTTTCCATCACCCTTAAAAATAAGCAAGAAGAAAGGTGGAATTAACCCTCATGAAAATGCTTTTGTGAATTGATTTAAAAAGAATATTGATTTTCCTAAAAGTAGTTATAGTCAGTAACAAAGTTTGTGACACAAATTTTTCTAAAGGTAGTGATAAGCAGTGACAACGGCCTATGCCCTAGTTAGGGCTGATGAGTCAAAAAATAATGATTTTCCCATAGGTAGTTATAATCATTAAGATGACCAGGATGGAATAAAGTTGTGTGATTATGCCCCATTATGGTATATTGAAAGCATAACTCATGGATATAACCTAATGTGTAGATTAAAGATGAGGGGGTGCAAACATAGATGCATTAGTCTAATGACTAAAGAATCCACAAACAACTAGTCACATGAGGATGCACAAAGTGATGAAAGAGATGAATAAAATAATAAGAATTGATCAATGGAAATGATTTCGTTATACCTACCAATGAGGAGATGTCCATCCTTATTATTATTGATAAACTAGAATGGTCAATGTGTTGATTTTATCAAGATTGGTGGAAGGATTTGCTAAGGGTGCCAAGGAAAATTCTCTACCACTCTATTTCTTATAAGACTTTTTAAGCTGATTTTTTTTAGCATGTAACGGTATGCCTTATGATATAAAAAACCATGAGAATTTTACCAAAATGTACATAAGGACTAACTCCTGATCTAACAAATAATTGAAAATAATGCACCAATGATAAAAACTAGATGATAATGTTGGTGTATGAATATGGATAAAATAAATAATAATACACAAGGAATCACCCAATGAACACATATAGACTGAGTCAAGACAATAGTACTTGAAAAAAAATAAATAGGCAAGTGAACAAATAAACAAACAACAAAGAAAACAAAACAAATAAGAAAATAAATAAATAAACAAACACATAGAAATCCTAAAATTAAAAGCAAAAGAAATCATCCTAATAATGGATTTGACCCAATAGTGTAGATCGAGGATGACTAACTAAGCTTAGACAGGATAAATATTTTTAGTTTTTCTAAATCAATTTTATAAATGTTTTTGGAATTTTGGAGTATCTCAACTCAATTAAGAATGATGAGATACTAAACAAACCAAGATTTCAAAATGGTGAGAGCATTCAAACTTGAATTACTCATAAAATGGTGAGAGCATATGGAAAATGAGGACTGATCTGACCTTAACGTGAATTAAGCCTAGTCCACATAGTCCCAAAATGGCCTTGAGTCATTGTAGTTACACCTTACAATGAAGGAATCTAACTAGTGTAGTAGCTAAATCAAAAAAAAATAGGCATAGTTGGCATGATGGCATAGTACGACATAGGAATGGCAAGTTGGTATGTCAAGGCATAATAAATAAGTGTTTCCCCTAGTTTTCCCATATGCAATTATAATTAGGAAATAATGGCATAGATCAATTATACTAATTTACCCATAGGTAATTATAATTAGTAGTAAGACTGATGAGACATTTATTTCCCCATAAGTGGTTATAATCAGGCCCACATAAACAAGGCATGATATAGAATAAAACAAGAAATGAAAGATGCAACTACCAAACTTATATCATATTGCTCCAAAATATGGCATTTGACTAGAATTCTTAAAATAATTACTGAAACTAATCTGATTCTTCATGTTAAAAGCAAGAACCAATAGATGAACCAAGGTCAAATAGGTTGGGTAGGTAGGGTAAAAATAGGCTTTGGTCTAAATAAGAACGACATGGTATGATGACATAGTAGAATGGCAAAGTGACAAAGTGATAGAATGGCATTGCATTATTTAAGATGATGATGGTATTAAGATTGGATAAAATGGTAAGAGGGTTTACCCCAAGTGGTAAGGTAAGGTAAATGGTAGGTTATGAAATAATGGCACAAGGAATGGAAAAATTAAATGGTAAATGAAAATGACATGGTAGATGGCAATGGTATGGTACATGTTTTTGGCTTGGGAAAATTTTTTTGGTGTTCTTGCTAATGTGGAGATGCACTTCTTGATCAGCAAATGATATAACTAAAATAATCAATCATGTAAATTGATAACTCATACTCATCTAAATATCTAATCTATTAATAATTGGCTACATATTTAAATGTATATTATTATGTTGTGATCTTCATTGGTTTTTTATTGTATTTCCTTCAAACATCGAGACAAGGTATCTTTGTAGCCTTTATAAAGGAAAGTGCGACTAAGGATGGTAGATATGGATAAATGTTTATTGATAGGTTTGATTTGGAAATGGAATGGAATTTGATAATGGAATTTATAATGGTCAGGAAATAAATGATCAATTTTTTTACGCACACATAATGTTACTAATTCTAGATTCAACATAAATTTGGATATGGTGGGGCCAAAGACTTCTAAATATGCTCTTGATAGGATCACTAGATTTTTTTATTGTTTAGACTTGAGAGTAACTACAATCCAATTAGGCTATAGATGGGAAGTTATATTGATTTGATCTTTGATTTTGTATTCACCAAGTAGTGAATAAATTTTGTGCTCAGTTATTTGTGCCTTGAAGAGGTTTTCACCAATGAAGTTTTTTTGATTATGCCACAGTATCTCTGAGAATTTTTCATGAAGGAATGTTGACTTTTGACTTTGATTTTCTTCTAGCACCTTTGAAAAGGTTTCACTATAAAATGTTGAGTTTGAACTTTTATTGTCCTCTAGCACCTCCTAAAATGTTTCACTAGAATATTTTTCTTCTTTTGCATGAATTTGGTCTTGGACTCCTTGATGTTCTTCATTTGATATGTCACCATAGATGTAGTTTAACAAGGTGTGATTTTATTGGTCATAATCAACATCTTTGGGAGGTTTAATATCAATAACATGGCTAGGTTGGTTGGAGTTAATGGCATGTGGAATGGTAATGGAATGTATAATGGTTGGGAAATAAATAAAGATCAAGATTTTTAATCACACATAATGTTAATGATTCTAGATTTGACATAACTTTGGATGTGGTAGGGTCGAATACTTCTAAATATACTATCAATAAGACCATTATATTTTTTATTATTTGGGTTAGAGAGTAATTACCATCTGATTAGACTGTATATGGGAAGATATATTAATTTGATCTTTGATTTTATCTTCATCAAGCAGTGAAGAACTTTTGTGTTCAGCTATTGGTGCCTCAAAGAGGATTTCACCAATGAAGTTATCTTGATTTTCCCATAGCACCTTCAAGAATTTTTCACTAAAAAATGTTGACTTTTGATTTTGACTATCTTCCAGTACCTCTAAAAAGTTTTCACTAGAAAATATTGAGTTTTAAATTTGATTGTCCTCCACTACCTCTGAAAAGGTTTCACTAGAAGATTGTTCTTCTACATGAATGTGGTCTTAGCCTCCTTATTGTTTTTCTTCTAATATGTCACCATGGATGTAGTTTAATAAGGGGTGATTCAATCAGTCCTAATCAACATTTGTGGGAGATTAAATGTCAATAAAATGGATATGTTAGTTAGTAGTAAAGGCATGTGGAATGGTAATGGAATGGGGAGAGGTAGCACAATCCTTATAGAAGATACTAGGAGAACTTATGTTGAAGTTAAAGTAATCATCCTCAAAAACCATAGAGGGATCACAAATGTATTCAAATTAGTCTGAAAGTCATGCATAACCAATATTATAATAATGATGAATGTATTTTGATTTGGAATTTGATTCTAACTCAATGGAATCTGAATCTAATGTTGAGACTGATGTTGATTCCATTTTTTTGTTAAATATGATGTTAGTTTAAGAATAAAACTTGACTCTAATTATGAATCTTCATCTAATGTGGATGTTTCTATAATGATTTCTTATTGATTGCTTAGTTTTGGATAAGTAAAGCCTATGATGGCATAATGGGCTCCATAAATACTAATTTGTCAAAGTGGGACTCCTCAATGGTGGGAAAAAGGTCAAGAGATAACTCCTTAGAGACTGGATTATCAATGGGAGGCTCTTGAAAAATAGGCATATGTTTAAGGTAATGATTTACCCAAAGGTAGTTATAATCATTAATAAGTGACTCAACAAAGACTGGCTCATCAGAGTGAGACTCCTCAATAATGGGAATAACAATAAAAGGTGATTCATTATAGGTTGACTTATCACAAATTTTTGATTCAACAAAAACATCATGTATTTGTTGCTTTTGTAGCCTTGGCTTATAATTAAATATAAAATACTAGTTTTGAACACAACTTTGTTTTTAAATGAGTGGCTCAATTAGAGAGGTATATATTGCCTCAGTTGAGGTAATAATTTGCTTAATTAGGGTTGGATAATTGGTTGGGGTGTTTTAAAGTGGGTAATAGCTAGAAACAATTCAATAATGATTTGTGGTTAGATAATGAGAGGGTGTTGTGGATCTTGGTTGCTCACACAAGCCAAAGGGTAAGGTCTTGGTATAGAAATGATATGGCATTATGGAGCTTGATTGCTCACACAAGACAAAGGATGAAGTACTCAAATGATATGGATAGGGTGTTATAAATCTTGGTTATTATTGTGAGCCAAATGATGAAGTACTAGAATGATATGGATAGGGCATTGTGAAGCTTGGTTGCTCACATAAATCAAAGGATGAGGTCATGTAATGGTAATGGTATTCCTTAGATGTTATGAATCTTGGCAACTCACACACTCTGAAGGAGGATTAATGGTATAAGTAAGGGATTATGTGGTCACATAATGGCAATTATAATACCACAACTATCCTAAAGAAAGGATCAATGAACCCCACACTTGAGTACTTTGGCTTTGCTCCCCAAATTGAGGATTTCAAGAAGGGTATGGATCCTCCTCCCAAATAACATCATCCATGTCCCAGTATGGGTTCTATCTTAGGTCATAATCAAGTTCTTGAAAATTTTCCCTAGATTGATTATTTTAAGAAAGGTATGGATCTTCCTAAATAACATCATCCTTGTCCCTGTAGGGGTCTCTAGTTGGATTTTGTGGATCTTGACTATGTTCCCCATATTGAGTATTTCAAGGAGAGTATAGATTCATCTCCAAAGAAACATCATCTTCATAAGGTTATTCAACAAATTCATCAAAATCAAAGTCATTTTGTGTGGCCATTCCATCATAACTTGGATTATACATGACTCCACCATAAGTGTATCTAGACATATCCATGACAATTATAACACTCCATAAAAAAAGGCTTAGAGTTATACAAACTCTAAAAAATAATGTCTAAAGGATAAATGGTTTAAAATTGGTCTAACTTGGTATAGGGGAGATATATCTCTAAAATGGTCTATGCTAAAAATTTGGTATAAAATAATTTAGTGTCAAATGTCTCACACACAAAAGGTCAAGCGTCTACATAAAAATGGCATGTCAAAATCTATGGTCCAAAGTGTTCCAATTAGGTCTAAACTAGGAAAACAAAAATTTATAAGTCTTTTGGCCAAACATGGCATCAAAAACTAGGCTCAAAATAAGGGATGTGTTAGGACTTTTGGATAAATGTGATGTCAAAAGATAGACTTTAAACAAAGGGATGTGCTAGGACTTTTGGCCAAACATAGCATCAAAAACTAGACTTAAGACAAAGGTGATGATTTTAATCTAAAAAATTTAGAACACTTTGGCATAAACTGGGCATATAGAATCAAACATAAACTTGGTTAATTGGCATAAGGCATAAGGCAAAAGGCATGTAGAAAGAGATTATTTTCTCCTAAATAAAGGGTACAAACAATGATGAAAACTAGGCTCTTTTGAACAAACAAGCTAAATAAAATTGAATGACATAAAAGAAATTAGGCAAAGATCTAAATAATAGTTTTCAAAGTTGGGTAATGAATTAACCTAAGTTATACAACCCAAAATAGAAAGATCTGTGTATCAGCCCCTGCAAGATGAGGCCTAAATATGAATCAATCAATGTTTGAATCTGAACTTGTAAAAGTTAATCAAAGACTTAACTTAATAAAACTTAGGTTTTATTAAAAAAAATCTAGGAAAATTTGAATAGCATGATTGTTCTAAACAAAGATCCAACAAGACACATGAATTGGTTTGAACAATGTGAAACTTGAACATAAGATAAGACAAGTCTATGAAACAATTTGGGTAGTGTAACAACATTATCACTCCCAAAAGATGTGATAATGGTTTGTTTCAAATACTTCTAAGGAATAAGGCTTGAAATTATTTGGGAAGCATAACATTACCCATCTCAATCAAGTGTCATACTCAATATTTTTGAAATAAAATATTTCGAAGTTAAAGTAAGGTGTCAAATAGATGGCATAATGCCTCCTCAAAAAATGGAGTAATGTGGACAAACAAACTCATTCATGATGTGGCATAAACTAAAAAAAATTAGATTCAATACACCAAGTAATAAAATAATAAATGACCAAAATACAACTAGTATAATTGTCCCAAATCCTATCAAGGTGTGGTAAGTGGGGTTGACTAAAACTTACAAGTTACAACTATCTAGATTGATCCCAAGTATGGCTAACATAAGATAAGCATCATGTTAATTGAGTTCATACCAATCAACTTATCATGGAAGGGTATATTCCTTTGCATGATGATTCCATATCTGGACTTCTAAGTGAAAACCCCTAGTTGACCAGACCTAACTCAAGATTTTGTTACTAAAGGAGAAGTTAGATGCTTAACCCCTAGATCTAGCAGTATGCATACCCAAATTTGTATATCCTATCATGAAGTGGGGTTAAAACACTACTGGGATATGAAGACGTAGGTCAATTCTTCCCTAGAGAACTCATGCAAGGTAATGACATCCCCTTCACAAGCCAAATTGCATGAAAATGAAAGATTAATAGAAAGACTTTAGGGCTGCTTTTAAATCACCCAATTCCATATGAGTTTTGGGGAGATCCTAGACAAATTTATTTATACATCTTGGACTAAGACATAAATTTAATTAAAATGCATTTTTGATCACCTGAGTTCCCTATAGAAGATGGAGGAGAGCATACACATGTTATTCCTTTTGTAAAAACAAACAATCAATAAATAGTTTGCAAGCAATTGCGAGTGGAGTTTGATTTTAGGCACCAAATTACAATGTGACTATTTTCTTTACTTGGCCTCTTAGATTAAGTGTGAAAGATTTAAATAAGTGCACAAAATAACTTAAGAAAAATCATTTATGTTCATTATAAGCTCAAAAACCCAAATGTTCAATATTTAACCTAAGTTTGTTTTTAAACACCAAAAATAAGTGTTCAAGACTTAAACATTTGTTTTAAGCACTAAGAATGAAGTATTTTCTAAGACTTATCCATTCTAATTATTTTTAAACATAAACATACAAATGTGTAAGATCTAACATGTTCATTTCAACACTGAAGTGTGAGTGATTTATCTATATTCTTTTTAAAATCCCAAAATAAAAGGTGTATTAGCCAAAACTTGTAAATTTGTGTTCAAATCATGTCCTATACCTATAATTTTTAGATAGTATCCTTCTACTTTGAACTAATTTTGATTATGATAAAATGAACTTTAGAAAAGGATCTTTCAAGTTTTATTTTTTGAAAATACAGTGACCATGGTTGGTCAGAGATGATTGATGCTGGTTTAATGCAACTAGCATTGGTCAGTCTCAAAGAGAATCAATTTTGGTCATGAATAACTGATGCTAGTCAATTAAAACCATCATTGATTACTTGTAAACCTGAAGGCAAAACCACAATAAAGTAAAGCATTAGGTTAGGGAATGATTAGCTAAAAATTCAATAAAATCTACAAGGTAAGGATTAGATAGAGAGTTTAAAAGTTACTAAGATCAATAAACAACCATTAGGAATACTAGAAACATTCAAAATTCAATCTTGGTAAACTATGTTCTACCTTACATACTAATTGATGATGGTTACATAGAACTAAGCTCGGTTGGGCAGAATTGATAATGGTCACATAGAATCGACACTAGTTAGGCCTGACTAATACTGGTCTCTATGTAGATATGAGATAATTCAACAATTAAAAGTGTTGTAAAATCAAATTTAAAACTATAAATTTAAAGGAATTAAAGCACACTTTTGTTAATTTCTAAGTTTCATCTTAATCATCTTGTTATGTGGGGTGCATATTGTCCCATTGGGCATGTCATTTATGATTAAGGAATCCAATAAGGGTGGTTAGATCATATGTTAGCTTCATAATGAAAATAAATAAAAATTAAAACAAACTAACTAACATACATAACACTATCTTGCTTAGATCATGATGATGAAATCTAATTGACAAAACATAAATAAAATGCAAGAAAAATAACCTTTCTTACCTTCCTTGAATGTTTCAAGAGATTTCCTCATTTGGCTTGCTCGGCTTGTGTTCAAGAAGTATTTGGTAAATGGATCTATGTGGCTCCTTCTTTCCTTAGCACCATTGTTATTTGGCTCATGCTTGCTTGATGTAGTGTCATGGCTTGATGGCTTGGCTTGTGATTTACAATTTTGGCATTATAACACTATGTATTTCAATCTTGTCATAAAACTAGGATTATAACATTACTATGTCCAATCTCTCTAAATGAAGAGGTAAATGCTTGTATTTATAGGTTTTAGCAAAGGGGTTTGAAATGGGTTCAAACCTCACCTTAGTTCATTAATTAACCTTAGCATACTTAAAAGGTGTCCAAACCTAGTGATTAACATGGAATAGGCATGGGTGAGATATTTTGGATTTTGGACAACTCACAAAAGGTAATTATGAATTCCTAAGATATTATTTGATTTTTAAATTTCCTTTTTGATAATTCATTTAATTTCTTAAGGATGAATTTAATTAGGCATTTGATTAGGTTTTGCATGTTAATTAATTTTGTTTAGGGATATTAGCATTTTACAATATTTGAATTAATGTCATGGGTGCATTTATCTTTTAATGGATTAATAGGCCAAATTTTATTTTATGAAGCCAAATTTTAGGCATTTAGTGATTCTTAGGTTTGATGTGCAGAGGTTGGTAAAAATTAGTCTAAATTCTAGTATGAATCCATTGGTGGCCAATTTTAGGTGTCTACACTGACAAGTATGAAGATGAATATAAACTAGAAATAATGTATAAAAAATCATATAATATCCATCCATACTATATATGTGTATAGACATATGACTTAATTTGACAAGTTATGCCTATCAAATCCTATATTTGACAAATCCATATATTAGATCCAACTCAGTAACAACTGAGTCAATGTGAAACTAAGTAAGATACCATCCTATCACGTATAACTCATGTTCCTAATTCACCACTCTTCCCTCAAGTCTTCATGACCTAACAATCTCTAAAATGTGCATAAAGTTCAATGAAACACAATTCTATACTAATAAATCATAGAAATCAATACTATATGCTCGATGATTCTATATGTACTAACATACATACAATAAAAATCATACAATCATTATGAGACGACATTAAGTTGCTTCTAATCAAACATAATTAGTATCATATTTCACAACTTAACCTATAGTATTATATTCATAGGTAAGAAAAAATAATTTCAAAATTAACATAACATACTAAGGCTAAGGTTTAGACCATCCTTACAACCTTATAAGCAAGACAATGTCTATTTGCTTGCACGACTAGCACATAGCAAGTTAAAAGTTATCTCGATCCTTTTAGACTATCAAGAGGTTCTGCACATCTTACACCTTACTTGCTCTTGAAGAAAGGTACATATATAACTTTTTAAAATAGCATGCTTCAAAAAGTGAATAATATCAGTCTAAATAAAGGTATATAATAACATAATAATTATTATCATAGAATTTATATAGATTCAAGGTTTGCAATTCCTTGAATTCAAGTTAATAAGTGAGATAAAATATTAACTCTAATAAGTCACAAAGTGGAAAGTAAAGAGATAACATCTCAAAACAAAATATCCTACATAACCTACCTCCATAACCAAAAGGAATATACTACCCTCAAGGATGTATCAATCCACCCTATCCTAAAAATTATCTTAGCAAGAAGTAGAAAACACTATCCCATGAACTCAAGGGAATAAGATTAAAACAACAATTCAAAAATAAGTTTCCATTTAAGGAAACACTAAATCAACATCCTGAGAATATGAAACTTCTTAACATCTTAAAAAGATGTAAGAGGAGAGTGAGAGCATAACAACTCACCTCTAAGCTAACTAAGAGATTTGACACTTCTTCTAAAGTTTATATAAATATAAGGGTGCTAATCCACATAACAAACTCCTAACACAAAGGAATTCTCAACTATAATAAAATTTCCACCACCCTAGGTGGTGCCAATCTAGAATGGTCTTATAGGATTTATCACTCCAAGAATTTGTGTAAGACACAAAAATAATGCAATATACTTAAGTGAGAAGCACTTCATGCTTTTCAAAACACTCACAATATACAAATAGAAATGGTAAATGTGATTCGATTACCAAGAAGGATATAATCATACTCAAGGTGTTCAATCTAAAAGATCAAAATATGGTAGGGAAATCTTTCTCACATCTCATGAACTATGCTATGTACTCTCCTACCCAAACACCTTAAAAAAAACATCACCAATGAGACACTTGTTAACCAGCCCTTTAGCAACTCTTAAGGTGGTATGAATGCTATTAGGGTACACACTTGATATACCACACATACTTTCTCATTTCTCCTTTCTATTAAATAGAGAGGTATGGACATGCTAATGGACTCATTAGGTCCTAGAGTTTGAGCCACATCTCTAATACCACATGTTACAATCCCCTCAAGTTGTACTTAGAAAATGTAGTAAATTATTTTTCAAAATAACTTACTTAACATTCATTTCACATATTAAAACATTACAACATATATAAACTATAACTTAGAACAATAGTACTTCTAATTCAAATACTAAATACAAAATTTATCTTAATTACAACTCTAAGGAAAGAAAATACAATAGGACATAACTACGATTGGTCTATTAATATAGAAAATTATGTTCAAATATAACACATGTATATATATGTATACTATTAAATTTACTTTAGGCATTCAACCTAATATAATAAATAGATACCAAGCTCTCTAGATATTGAGTCAAACTAACTCATGTATCATTGATAATCCCAAATGTTATCTCCAAACAAGTACTACAATGGGAGAGGGAGAGCACCATCCAAGTGCTTTTCCACACCAACCATGGACCAATGATCCCCCACACACTCCCCTATCAATTAATGGCCCTCCCTTCATGGATAGGTAGATAGAACATTATGGGAATCGATATAATGTGATAGTACCCCATGTGTTGTAAGATTTATTCTACATGACATGTATCATAAAGAAAATATGTTTCCAATATGATATCGCATAACTTGCAAATAAAATATGTGAAATGACAATGTATATCTAACATTACTTTGGCCAAATTTTTCAAATAACATCTGATCACTCAAATTGGTCAATTTCATAACATAACACTTGATCAGATTATCTACTTCCTATTGGTTGCACCCTAACTAAGAAGGGGATTGTTCAGGTTCTCTAATCAAATCTAGTCCAACTTGGGAATGACCCTAAGCTATGGGTTGACCTATTTAATGAGGATAGATCCTCTGATATGATAATATAGTTCCTCTCTTAAACCTATGCTTATACCAAGGAAAAGGGAAAGGGGAGAAAGCTAAAAGGAATAAAACCTAGTCTAAATGGTGATGTACCAAATGTTAAATGATTCACTCTCAACTTAGACACTTTTATTATTACTAATGAATCTAATTAGGATAATAAATGATCATATTCTATGACAAGGTTGAAAACATGATTATTTTATATGAAGGCTAAAAATAGACCTGCAACTTGAAGGACAAAAGAGATAGGTTTAAGCAAAACACTATGGACTTATGACCCTTCAAGGTAACCCTCACTATCCAACGCTTCACATAACCTATAAGAAACTAATAGACTTGAAACAAGGTACATGAAGGACATACAGATGATGAATAAAGAACATACACTCTATAAATCAAGCTTTAATAAAGCACACTTAGCATTCAACTAGAATTTGAGATGTCTTAGTTGCTTCAAAAGAATTTTTACAAAGTGATTTTGGCATAGCTTCACTATATCAAGTTGAGGGATCCAAATCAAGAGTTCAAACTAGTATTTTCAAGAAGAAAAAAGGTGAGAGATAGAAATTAGTGATGAAGGGGTCATTAATGAGTGCAATTCCACTTAGAATAACCACCACTGCAATCCTTCTCAAGTCTTCCCGTATATTAATGTCACTATATCTTTTTCTAGCATGATGGAGAATGTGAAGATCAAGAACAGTTATAGGAAGTAATCCCCACCATCATATGAATCCTTCTCTAGATCCTCTACATTAATATCCTTCACTATCTCCCTCAATCATTATTGATTTTCTTCACCATATCAAGAAGTTACTTGAGCTTGGTCATTGATGTTATTTCTGACATTCCTTGCCTAGTCACCATCTACCATTGCTTCTAAATCCTGAATATAAATCTATTATGGATGAAAACCAATCACCCTATTAGTTTTCATATAGTTATGATTGTAAACAAAGATCTATAGGCTAGGGTTTATTAAATCTAAATGAGACATAGAACATATGCCTATAAGCTCTTAAAAAAATTTATAGGGCTTTAATGGCATTAAATGGCCTTGTAGGGTCTATTCCTGGTTATCCATATTTTGTCCAATCTTGCATTTATGTGTTTACCTACCTAAGGTGGTGAAAACTCATCGTCTAATATGTCTACCTCCATGGCATCCTCTTAGGTTGCTTGCTCTAGTTTGACCTTAGGTCACTTTTACTCTCCATCAAAGTCCCTAGCTTTCAACTTTTAACAATGGCCATCAATCTTGATCTGGGCCTTCTTAGTTTTCACCATCTATCAACTCCCCATTCATCTTGTGAGTCTTATAGTTAGTCCTAGCTAGTTCCTACACTTGTGCTACATGGCATTCTCATATTCATCCTCTAGATACGTTGACTCTTTGATATCTCGCCCATCGTTGATTATCTTTGGTATGATGGATCATGCACCATTGATTTACCTAGACCCACTAGTTTATCAATCACTATGTCTTGTTAGATATTCACTTGAGTTCCTATTATCTTGACACTTATCATCCCCTCATTCATTCTTGGGATCCATTGACCTTTTGAATATGATATCACTGTTGATCTTGATCTAGGCTCCCATGATCTTGACAATTGTCAGCTACACATTTAATCTTTACATCCTCTAACTTGTTGACCCAACTCACACCATTAGATCTTAGATGCATGATAAAATGTACACCATTATATCTTTAAGACCCACTAACATTGTCCCTACATGTCATTAGATCTAGACTTGATCTCCCATAATCTTGATACTTATCAGGTTCACATTCAATTTGGGAACATTTAAATTTAAACATCTATTTTTCATAGCTTAAACATGACATCCCTTCACACATCTTACTCTATTGGATCAACTTTGAAGCTTTATATCTTGAGATAGCAAGATTATCAAGACATTAAAATTTGTATAGGATGATCTAGGCATGAAATATATCGTGTCTATGCAAATTTTTGACCCTATAGGCTTTCTAAGCATACTTACAAAATACACAATTGAGTTGACCAGTCCATTTCTTCGTGATGTTTGATGATGGCCTAGTTTTTTAAAGCTTGTCCTTAAACTTTCAAGGCTCAAAATGAGTTTCTAAGACCAATGAAACTTGATTTATGTCCATGAAGGTCATGATCACCATGATGACCTATTGATCATTTTCACCTTTCAATCCTAGACCTATTTCCAAGCCTACTTCTCAATGATTAACAAATTACACTTTAAGCTTGCTTAAAGTGCTTCAAAAGCTTTGTGAGTTGCATGTGATCTTTGTAACAATCATTACATATATAACTCTAGTAATCTCATTCATTTAGGTATAAATTATTGATATGTAAGACAAATTAGCCAACATTTTTGGTGACTCACCTAGCTTGACTAGCCTGTTGGTCATGGAACCTAGAATTAGCTCAAGCTTTCTCATGATGACTAGAAAAATGAAGTATTACTTACAAAAATATTTTTATTGAATACTAGAAACACTTTGAATAAATGAGACATGAGAAAACAATAAGAGAGAAAAAACACACCAAACAACTAACTAAAAAATGGAAAATATAGTAAATAGAGTACAATGCAAGAGCACTTGGAGGTAAAGACAGACCTATCTACCTATGTATAAAGAACATAAGACAACACTATTAGTAGAATTTAAGATACCTCTCATTAATATTTATGGTAAGGCTCTCTCCATTCAACCTATAAAGCTCAAAGGCATTTCTCTCCTTGCATCCTATAATAACATAAGTCCCATTCCAAAGACTATCAAACTTAAAGTGATTTCTTGGTTTTGCATGATCCTCATCTCATTTGAGGACTATATCACCGTATTGGAATTTATTTGAGGAAGTTATATTACTAGATTACCTCTTAACCTAGTTTTTATTGGACCACATAATGTGCATATTAGCATCCCTTATCTCCTCTATTTGTCTTATTTCATTCAACCTTATTTGCATAGCATCATCCTCTAGGAGCTCAAGTTGATGAGTAAGCTCTAATACAAGAAGTTAAAGAGATATAGGAAGTTTGGCTTCTTTTCCATATAAAATAAGGTATGGGGAGTCTCTAATATCTTTCTTAGGTGTCAATTTTTCTTCCCATAGGGTAGTCTTTAATCTATTATGCCACTCCCTCTAACTATCCTTCATAGTTCTCTTGATAATCCTCAACAAGTTATTATTTGTGGACTCTACTATTCCATTACATTATGGGTAATATTTAGAGGATGCCTTGAGATAAATCCCATGTTAAATATCCCACTCGCATACCTTAATTATTTTTAATTTCAATGCATTATCATAAATGATTGTAGAAGGTGCATCAAATCTAGTCACAAGGCTATCATAAAAGTCTAGAACAAAATATTCATTAGCTTCCTTGAGGGTAGTTGCTTCAACCCACCTTGTAAAGTATTATATAGCTATAATGATCCATTTATGTCCTTTAATTGAAGGGGGGTATATCATCCCTATGAAATCTAAGCCCCTTTACATGAAAGGTTGTTCTAGTTGTATGGGTTATATAGGAAAGGCAGCCAATTTCTATTTGCCAACAAACATTGCACATTTTGGACATTTCCTGACCCAAGATTGTGCATCTATAAACATGTTGGGATAAAATTAACCATCTCTAATTATCTTAGATTCTATGGTCTTGGCATCAAAGTTCTCACCAGTTGGATCATCATAGAACTATTCAAATGCTTATCTATTTGGCATTATTCCACACAACTTAAAAGCATGTCCCCTATGTCTCTCTTGAAACGTAATCCACCTATCAGGACATAAGGCATACTTTTCAACCTAAATTTCCTTCTCTTTGATCTATCTAACACCATAGTACATTGGCTTGACTCAAGAAATATGAGTATATCATGTGTCTAATTGAAAGGTGTGTTGTTTATAGCTTCCTATTGGTTGTCATGAACTACTAATACTTGATCTTTATCTTGTTTTACCTCTGTTTCAAGGTGTTCACATAATCCTATACCAATTAGAAGTTTTTTAACTCTAAATTTAAGGTCATAGTTCATGAATTATGTCACCCATCTATAATTTTTCTCATTGAGGTCTCTATTGAGTATAAACTCTTTACTATTTGGGTGTACCACCATGAGTATGATCTTATTATTAGAGACTATGTGCTTAAATTCATTCAAATCTCTCACTACTTCAAGCACGTGTTTTTCTACAAAGATATACATATCCTCATACCCTTACAAGGCCTAACTAAATAAAGTTATAGGTTATTTCAAACCTTGCTCATTCTGTTATATCAACATGGCAGAGATCACATCTAACATAGAGTAGGCATACAAGTAGAATTCTTTGTTAAAATAAATATTAATAAGTGTAGGGTCATGAGAGATGTAATTTTTTATGGCCTTAAAACTCCTCTTACCTTCTTTGGTCCATGTTAACTCCTTGAATTTTCTTAACATGTGAGTAATATGCTTGACCAGCTCTGTAAAGCCTGGGATAAACCTTCTTATAAAATTAATTTTTCCAAAGAAAATCTGCAAACCCTTCTTATGCTTGGGAAATGGTAAGGATAATATCAATTCAACTATTTTATGATATATGTAAATACCATCCTTGGATACTAAATGGCTTAATAACCTACACTCATAAACACTAAATATACATTTTGTAAGATTCAATGACACACCAAATTCTTTGCATCTTTCAAATACTAACCTCAAGTGACCAATATGATCAACTAGGTCCTTTGAGAAAATAGTGATTTCATCTAGGTAGATGATCACCATTTCATTAATCAATCCTTCAAAGGCAACATCCGTTGCAATCTAGAAAGTTGCTCTAGCATTGGATAGTCCAAAAGGCATTTTCATATATGCATAAGTGCCCCACTTTGTGGTAACGACATTCTTATGCCTATCTTATTCCTTGAACATAATCTTATTATGACTAAATTATCCATCAATTAATTAGAATATCTAAGAACCTACCACCTTTTAAAAAAATTGATCCATTAAGGGCAGTGGGTAATGGTCTTTTAGGGACACCTTATTGAGGTCCCTAAAATCAACACACAAGCATATTTTTCCATTCTTCTTCCTCACTAGTACAAGGTTTTCCACCCATTAGTAATGTTTAATGGGGAATATTATCTATGACTCAACCAATGTAAATAAATCCCTTCTCATCAACTCCTCCACTTTTGGGTTGACATGCCTTTGTTTCTGCTTGACTAGTTTTGCATTACTCTCTAGTTCAGTGGTATGGTGTGCAATCTTGGGATCAAAACCCTTAAAATATTATTATTCCCATGAAAATAAATCATGTAAATCTTTTCATAAATCAACAAATATATCTCTCTTCTATTGTGTTAATATTTCTTAACTTCAACAATTTATCTTTGAAAATCTCTATCTTTTCATAATGTTCCTCCTTGGCTAAGATATATACCTTGTCTCTTCTCACTTGGTCATCTTCATTGAATATGATTTCCAATGTCACAAGCCCCTTAGGAAACTTTTTATATCTCAGCTACACTATCTAATCATCATATTGATGTTGGAATTTGTTTTGATTCTTATGGTAGAATTTTGCCTCCTGTACTAGAAAATATATAATTTGGTCATCATTATCAAACACCTACCAACTCACCTCATTATCAGGTATATTTGTCCTACATAATACCTTGATCTTATGTTTACTATAGTTTCCTTTAACTCCTTTTACAACCTCATACTGAGATCTAATGGATACAAGCCTATCTGCATGTTGATCTACCTTTATTGGTATGGATTGTATATTGAATGTCAAGAAGCCCTCTATGATATCCCATATATGATACTTGTAGGATTTCAAATGATGGTTCTTGATTGCACTTATGCCTCTCACTTTTTGCATAACAATTTCACTGTCACCATTGACTTGAAGAAGCTTAACACCTCTTATTCTTGCCTCTTGAAAACCATGTATAAGGGCTTCATATTTAGTTATGTTAGAAGTGAAACTGAATTGAAATCTTTCAGTTGAATATTACTTCTGATCTAAGGGTGAAACTAACATGGCTCAAAATTCACTACCATTCTTTTATCTAGAGCCAT
Organism: Torreya grandis; assembly: GCA_037957365.1. NCBI lineage: Eukaryota > Viridiplantae > Streptophyta > Pinopsida > Cupressales > Taxaceae > Torreya > Torreya grandis. The sequence goes on along the minus strand of JARHVA010000982.1, from coordinate 1,440,520 downwards.
CAAAGAATAAATTCCATAGACCATCTTATTCTTGAGTGGTGTTAATTAGGAAAGGTATAGCATCACCCTCCCCATGCATACTATACACCCCTGAGCCTGTTTCTTCAATATTAGTGTAGGGATCAAATCCATGCTTGTCAACTATCTTTTCATCCAATTACAAGTCTAAAATTCCTTCAATATGTTCATGAGGCTCTTTCTCACTATCATTTGCATCCTTATCTAATATGGTACAATTGACATTTAAAAGGTTAGGCATATATGGCACTAGATGGAACCTGGAGATAGGTTTTGACCTAATAGTGACCCTAGTCCCATATCTAGTCCTAAAAACCATGTATTACTAGTTAGAGGACAAATAGCCCTTAATTTTTGCAATAAATTCATTATATAGGCATAGGTAAAATTATGGGGGTAGGTCTACAACCATTACATCTAGAGTGATGACACAATTTGAGCAAGCTGCCAATGTGATCTTAAGATATTTAAATATACTTATTATTTTATTGGGGTAACCATCTAATTGGAGGACACCTTTTTAATTAGGCACATACTGAAGCTCAAACTTATTTATTATAGCATTAGGCATAACTAAGGTTGAAGCTCTTGAATCTAGCATGTAATTATGCACTAAGAAGTCCCTTATGATTATTGATAAATGGAATGAAGGGAGATTGAAAACCTTAGGGGATGAACAACATTATGAACTTGACCTTGAATAGGAGCTTGAATATTATATTGAATAGGAACTTGTCTAAGCTGACTACTATTTGTAAAAATAGTGTTCACTTTATCAGTTGTCTTGTTCACATGAGAAAGCTTGAAGAGATCTTGCTAAAGGAACTCTTTTTGTCCTAGAATAGATAGAGTATCATACATATACATAGTGATATTAGCCTTTTTCATATCATCCACAATATTTAAAGGGAGATTAGTTCCTTTGAGCTACACCTTGGAAGTAGAAATATCACTTGGCACTTGAGTGACATGAGGAACAAAAGGAGAGTTTTGCTATTGTCCATGATGTTGAGGTATTTGTTTAGTTAAAGGAGCTTTAGTAGATATGTTTAAAGTGGTAGGTTTCTAAATGAATTTTTGAGGTGTTTAATAAGACTTAGGCTACCCCAAAGTGTCATCCAACATCCTCCTCTTAGCCTTTGTAATGTCTATAACTAGTTCATCTACCCTTTGTGCAGTATGCCACATGTTTACTACTACATGCTTAAGCATATGATCCCATTATTAAAATATTATGCACATGGTGTTATTCAGTTCCTTATCCATGCTCCATTTCTATTGAATCTAAGCTTACAATAGTGTCAAGGCAGGCATGTTATCTTGACTCATTGGGGGGCCTTGTGGTGGAGGAGGCATTGTGTCATGGTCTTAGAATGAAGGAACATGATACCAACTAGGATCATGATACATGTATCCATTACCATCTCATTGGGATTCCCTCCTAATTTTTATTAACCCTCTTTTGCAAGGTTTTTTTGTGTGGGGACCAAGGCTCTTGATTTACTTACAGTTGTGGGTTTGTAACTATTATAATATCTACCTTGATTAGTTTGGCCTTAGGCTTGTTTATTTTATGCATAAGGGGATCTATTATAGGATTGAGTAGGGTATTAGGATTAGAAGGGACTTTGGTATCGTTTACATTAATTCTATTGTTGTCTCTCTAGAGCCACTAGCTTGTTGTTTTGTGCTTTCAACAAGCTCTCAATCCTTACAAATTTATCCACTTGACTATCATAAAGTTGGGTTTGATTTTTTAGAGTGGGAAATGGAGAAATGGTAGGTGGGGTTGGCTGAAGCTTAGGAAAAAATGGCATGAGAGGCCTTGAAATGAGTTTCCCTACTTATATCAAATAGTTTTTTACCCTTCTAAATATCTCATAAGCCCTAGGCAGATTTATCCCACCCATAGATTAGATCATGACTACAATGTCTAAATTTAGTGCTCTCAAATAGTTAATAAAAGCATAATTAGGTGTGGGCTTAATTATGATATGGTTCCTATCCCACATCTTTTGTAATCTATAGTTAAAATCAACCATAGATTCTTGGGATGCCCTCTTGATTGAGGTGAGTTATTCAACAAGTGACACATGGTCACTTCTATCCTCAAAATGTTTAAATAGACACTCACCAAATTCATCCCAAGTATTAATTTAGGTAGGACCTATACCCCTATACCATTATATGGCATTTCCTTTCAAGGATGTGGCTAGTAGTCTCATGGCTATATTCTCTTGCATAATGTTATGTATTGAATAAAGGTTTGCAATGTTAGTTATGTGATCTATAGGGGTGGTGGAGTTTTATCATATAAATTATGGTAGATTATTCAAAGAGGTAGTATGGGTATCATCATGTTGTTGAAATTTAAGAGGGTTTCCACCATTAAAGGGTACAAAATCTTTCATTCTAGGTCTTTCCATTTGCATAGTAAGGTTGCACAGCTTAAAACAATAAGATGACTAGGAGATGAATATATTTTTTGGAAATAAAGTCTTATCTTATTGAATCTTTCTATTTTATATGAAATATAAGGTATCTTAATGAAGTCAAAGGGAATACCTTTACTATCTGACCTTGTAGTAACCTTTGGCATGAGAGGTGTTGTCTAGATGATGTTATGAACTCTGCAACTTGGAGAATATTTAGCTTTTGATGATAGTGGATGTCTCCATTTACTATAAATACTTCTTCTCAAATATAAACTTTTTCTATGCCAAAAATAATGTGTCCCATCAAGTGTGTTATAAACTATTAGAGATCCTAGATTGCACCCTAGCTGAGAAGGGGATTATTCAGATCCTCTACTCAAATCTAGTCTAATATGGGAATGACCCTAGGTTATGGATTACCTAATATTGGGTCAGACCTTTAGGGTTTTAAATGAGGCTAGATATTTTTATATGATAATATAGTTCCTATCCTAAACCTATACTTATACCAAGGAAAAGGGAAAGGGAAGAAAAAAGGAACAAAAACTAATCTAAATGGTGAGGCATCAAATGTTCAATGATCCACTCTTATATTAGACACTTTTATGACTACTAATGAATATAATTAGGACATGAACTAATTAGATTCTATGACAAGGTTATAAAAATGAGTATTTTTTTTTGAAGGGTAAAAATAAACTTGCAGCTTAAAAGACAAAAAGAGATAGGTTTAAGCAAAACACTATGGACTTATGACCCTTCAATGAAAACCTCACTAGCCAACACTTCACACAACCTATAATAAACTAATAGACTTGAATCAAGGTACATAAAGGGCATATATATGATGAATAAGGAACATACACTCTATAAATCAAACTTTAATAAAGCACACTTAGCATTTAACTAGAATATGAGATGACTTATATTGCTTCAAAAGAGTTTTTACAAAATAATTTTGGTAGAGCTTCGTTATATCAATCCAAGTGATCCAAATCAAGAGATTCAAGCTAGTATTTATAGGAATAAATAAGGTGAGAGAGATAAATTGGTGATGAATGGGTCATTAATGAGCCTAATTTAACTTAGAACAATCACTATCATAATCCTTCTTGAGTCTTCCCCTACATTAATGTCACTATTTCTTTTCCTGGCATGATGGAGAATGTGAAGATCAAAACCCATTGTAGGAAGAAATCCCAACCGACATATGAATCCTTCTTGATATCTTCTACATTAATGTCCTTTATTGTCTTCCTTAATCATGCCTGATGTTCTTCACACTATCAGGTACTTACTTCAGCTTGCTCATTGATGTTCTTTCTGACATTCTTTATGTAGTCACCATTCTACCATTGCTTCTAAATCCTGAATATAGATGTATTATGGATGAAAACCAATCACCCTATTGGTTTTCATATAGTCATGATTGTAAATAAAGATTCATAGGCTAGGGTTTCTTGGATCTAAATGAGATGTAGAACCTATGCCTAGAATCTCTTGAAAAAATTTATAGGGATTTAATGGTGTTAAATAGCTTTGTAAGGTTTGCTCCTGGTTATCTAGATTATATCTAATATTGCATTTATGTGTTTACCTACCTAGGGTGGTGAAAACTTTTCTTCCAACATGTCTTCTTTCATGGCATCCTCTCAAGTTTCTTGCTCTGGTTCAACCTTAGGTCATTTTTTCAATCCATCAAAATCCTTAGCTTTTTACTTTTAACAATGGTAGTCAATCTTAATCTAGGACTTATCAAATTTTACCATCTTTAATCTCCCCATTTACCTCATAGGTCCTATAATCAGTCCTGGATGGTTCATGCACTTGTGCCATATGGTATTCTCATATTCATCCTCAAGATACTCTAATTCTTTGACCTCTCACTCACTGTCAATCAGCTTTGGTAAAATGGATCACACATCATTGATTTACATGGACCCACTAGCTTATCAATCATCATGTGCCATTAGATATTCACTTGAGCTCCCAAAATCTTGACACTTTTCAACCCCTCATTCATTCTTAGGATCTACTAATCTTTTGACTATGATCTCATCATTTATCTTGATCTAGGCTCCTATAATCTTGACATTTATCAATTGCATGTTCAATATTGAGATCCTCTAACTTGTTAAGCTAGGTCACACCATTAGATCTTAGATACATGATCAAATGCACACCATTATATATTTAGGACCCATTGACATTGTAAGTTTCCACATGCCATTTGATCTATACTTGAGCATTGGTGATCTTGACACTTATTAGCTACATTTTCAATCTAGGAACATTTGAATTTAAATAGTTATTTGTCATAGCTTAAACTTGATGTCCCCATACATGTCTTACTCTATTGGATCAAATTTGAAGCTTTACATATTGAGATAAAAATCTCATTAAGATATGAAATTTATAGAGGATGATCTAAGCATGAAATACATCATGTCCATATAACTTTTTGAAACTGGGAAGCTTTCTAATCATATATATATAATGCACAATTGAGTTGACCAGTCCATTTCTTCATGATGTTTGATGATGACCTAGTTATTTAAAGCTTATGCTTGAACTTTCAAGGCTCAAAATGAGTTTTTGAAACCTGTGAAAATTTCTTTATGTCCATGAAGTTCATTATCACCATGAGAACCTATTGATCCTTTTCACCTTGAAATCTTAGACCCGTTTCCAAGCCTACTTCTCAAGGATTAAAAAAATTTAATTTAAGCTTGCTTAAAGTGTTTCAAAATATTTACAAGTTTCATGTAATATTTGAACCACTCATTTCATATAGAACTTTATTCATCTCATTGATTCAGGTAGAAATTGTTGGTATGTAGGCCAAATTGGCTAACACTTCCAACATTGTTGGTGTTATATAGGCTAGTGGAGTCCATCTCACTACCTATTAGTATCATAAATATAAAATATAATATAAGCATATATAACATAGTATATAACTCAAATATTCATACATATTTTCCCTATACTAGGAATGGAACAATTTTATTCATATATTTTATCCTTCAATACATAATGAATCTAACACTATTATTTAACTCAAATAGGAAATAATGCCTACAGTTCATACCACCTGAGTATGTTTCACATTCAACTATAGTTTCTAAACTAATATAATAAGATCCAAATAACTTCACTACATCATAACCCATATTATCATAGTCTAAATTTCTAAGACTTAACTATTAGTTTTCTCACAATCAATCATACAAAGTAGTCATAAATACATGGAATCATAAGATTCTAATCAAGTAAGTATATATAAAAAATCAAGTCATACAAATATATAAAAGTCTAATTAACATTCATTTACATTATCAAGGTTGTATGCATGCATACATGATGTCCTAATAACTATTACAAAATATATTTTTCAAGTAATAACCAACACATACATTTAATCAATCGATGTAGGTGAGAGTCTAAACATACAACTATAGTATGTACCATCTAGGTATATACATTTAAGTTATTTATTCTATGATATCCCATACTATCATAGCTCATTATGCAAGATCACTATACTCAAATATGAATAATCAATCTTACACTATAATAATTTAAACAAGTATACGATTATACCACTTGAGTATACCCTAAATTATACTGCATAATAATAATCAGATAAAAATATAATCTCTAGGCACACATCATGATGCACTATTTTATGTTATGATAGTCTAATTACTTTTACATATAATCACTTTCACAATATGTACATTAGAAATGTTTTCAATACGAATAGTATAAATATATGCTAATAGTTATTTATGACACTAGTCAAGGTTTTACAAGATTTCTTAAATAGAAATTTCATGAACTTTTAAGATATAACCTAGGTATTACATCCAAATATACCTCTATAGAAAACAATATTGCATTTTCATTAATCACAGTTATCTCTCAATATAGAAGAAAACAACCTTAGTTCAAAAACCATTATAAGGCATTTACAAGTTCTTTTTATGTGTCTCAACTCTACACAATCTAGGTCCATGCATCTAATTCTACAAGCTAGATCAAACACATACAATATTTTATAATAGATACTAATACATATTTAGCCATCAAAAGTATGGTTAAACCTCATTTATTGATTTATTTCACAACTAATATCTATGACAGGCTAGTAAATCTACCAACAGGGTATTATACAAGTCATTAAGGATTTCATTTAAAAACATAGTGTTCTTTATGCATGACTCAATGAAACACTATGTTATATACTCAAAGAATATATACATAGCATTTAAATATAAAATCAATATTATATTTATTATATACTCATTTTTTAAGTACAATTCCACTTCATCACACAACTTGGGTGATGCAATTCGGCTCAAACAGACATACATAAATTTGAGAAAGAAAATAAAGTTTCACCAAACATTCAATATTGAATTAAATAAAACTATATTTTATTTTTATTAAAAATACTTAATGTTTATAATATATAATAAGTCTAAGATAATCATGCTCATTATTTAAAATTTAACTCTAGATGGTAATACAACTCCATTCAATCTCTGATACAGAAATCTGAGGCAAAAATAAAGTTCAACCCAGCGTTTGCTCTTGCATTAAAGAGTAGCATTATTTTATTTTATTAAAATAACTCTATGCTAAAAAATTAGGATTGGTGTTTTCATATATCTACTTGTAATTTTAGTTTGCTTAGTGTTTCAAAGATTTAGTGTATCAATTAAATGGCTCAGCATATCAATTGGAGCGCAGACCTAAAAATAATGGATGCTTACCTACTTGAATGAAGCACTACCCAACAAGAATGTAATGTAGCCTTAAAGGGATGGGACACTACCCAAGAGGAATGGGGTGCTACCCAATAGAAAATAAAAATGTAATCTTTGTAAAATAGACACTGGTAATTATAATAAATGATACACATTTTAAGAGATAAAACATAGTCCTAACTTTTAAACTTAGTCAGATAGAATATGAATCACCCCATAATATGAAATACAAGTTTACTAAACTGAGATGGAATCCATATATATATGAAACAAATTGAATGTAGGATAATTAAATATAATATGTAGATATAAATGGGTGTAACATTGTCTATGATCTAATAGGATGCAAGTCTATATAGTATGACACATTTATATATAAAGCTCTACTCCTAGTATAAAATGCAACCACTTACCACTTAATATATTCAGTCATATAAAATTTATCCATTTAACACTTAAAATGTAGCCACTTAACTCTTGTTGAAATACAAATATAGGACACTGCCTATATGAATAAAACATTTATCTAAATAAATGTTTATCTATGTATAAATCACATGTCTATACAAATGAAATGCAGGTCTTAACATTGCAACACATACCTAGTTCGAATAAGGCACAAACCAATTTAATGAAATGCATTCTATTATAGTGGAACATTTCTCTTTATAGTGAACATAGGCTATTAAATAGGTGTTATCCATAGGATAATAACGTAGACTATAATGTAATTTGAATCCATTTGGTTTGAAGTCTAATTTAATATCTAATTCTAAGTGTCAAATACATAGACAAAATAACTTTGTCTAGAACCATTTAATGAAATAAGGGTCTATTTATTTAGAATAAATAAATCATGCACACAGAAAAGTAAATTGCATTACCAACCTTTTGAGGAATTTACTTATAAGATGATTCTATATCTCTTTATATCTTCATCTATATCAAAATATCTTGACTCCCTCTTTTTACCAAAATCCTCTTATTTTTTATCTGTTCTTTCTCTAATTTCATAATCCTTTATCTATAAAACTATCTTTCCTTCATTCTATTGTTCTTCATCTCTTACATACTAAATATCCCTTTTTCCCTTCCATGAGTGGCATTAGCTTCACTTTCCTGTAGTTATCTTTTCTTTACAATTCATAGTCTATTTTTTTTTTAATTTCATAATTAATATTTAAAACATTTTATTTTTTTAATTTAAAAATCATTATGCCATATTTATCAAGTTATGTAAAACAATAGACTAAGTTGACCAATTAAATAAATATATCTAAGTTTATCTTTCAATGTAATGCATGTATTTCAAGACTAAATTTAGATTGCCATAACTCATAGTTAACATATTAAGATAACATAAATTCCAAGAAATCAAACATTACAAGGATAATTATTTATTTAACTAATAGATATTAAGTCATTAATTGCTTCTTATTTCAAGATAATCATATCTATGATAATTCATATATATATATATATATATATATATATATATATATATATATATATATATATATATATATATATATATATATATATATATATATATATATATATATATATATATATATATATAGCAATTAAATATCTATTTTCATGATTTATTCTTGAAAATCAAGATAATTAAATTAAAGGAATCAAATGCATATTAATAACTAAATTTACATACTAATATAATCACATACAAGATTTTCTTAATTATGCACTTAACTTTTATAAATCTAATGTGCATGTGTGTAGGGTCATTAGCAATTTCTGAATCATCATCCAATCATCCCATCTAGCCCATCCTCTCAAATGATGCTCTCCCTCATCAAGCTCTAAGTGTATGATCTATCCTACATCTAACTCGCATTAAGTAGGTAGTTAGTCTGAGTCATCATATATCAACTAATGATGCAAAAATAACAAATATACATCCTCAATGTAAAGAATAATTAAAATATAATTGTCACATTATGTATACTAGTATATCATTGTCTCATACCAGTATATGTCATAAATCTCAAATCAAATCAATAATAATCAGCTAATAACCATATTAATCCATGGATTCAAAGGCTATAAATCATAGGGTGAAATCAGGATATAACAATAAATGCATCAATTATTAACATAAATTATAAAATTTTGTGGTTGAAAAAATTATCAAGATAAATACATCTATAAATGATTCAAGGACATGGCCTAATGGGAAGGTGAATTTGAAAATATTTTTTTATCCCTTTCAAAATCATGCGGTATAAGAGACTAATACTAACCCTAAGATACATATGACTTATAATGCACATCTTCTTCTAAATTATTATGATTTTATGATTAAAGAGGGCTTCCTTTAGATGTTATTATTGGTAAATTCAATATATATAATTACATGTACCTATTATCACATTCAATGAGCATTATATTATTGATGATGATTTTATTTATTGCACCATTGTTTGTGAGCACCTACATTGACTCACTACCTATCCATAGTGTTATGATAAATAATGGTTCAAATGAAAACATATTCACTATGACATTCTTTAGTAGTATTGGATACATATAAAATTACTTGATAGATACATGAAATATAGTTAAAATATTCAATTCAAATATACAAAACCCTCTTAAAAGTATTATGTTACCACTTATACTAGGCCCTATATCAATTGCTAATTTATTCTCAGTTCCACCTAATACAAAGCATTCAACAGGTTTATAGGACATCTTTGGATACATAATATTCATGTGGTACCATATTTAGTACATAAATTCATGAATTATATCTATAGAAACAGAGTGGTTATAGTTATAGGTATACCATATGAGTATCATAATTAGCCACATACCTTCTCTCAAAAGGCTGCACCATAATTAGTTATATAACATGTACAAGTTCCTTCTATGGAGGTAATTCAAAAAAATAAATTGATATTACTAGAAGATAAATACTTCAGCATTTATTACATCATAAGTTTATCCTAGTTCATTATACATTACCTAATTGGTCACATCCTAAGCTAGTGCTACAAATTGATCTACATGTTCCATAGTAAACACAAGCACATTCTCATATTATATAGTAGAATTTCTATGTACCTAGGGATGACCTATAATGGATGGGTAACCTCCTAATCCTAATGTAGGCTGACCATTACCCAATGCACTAATTCCACAAGTTACTCCATTACTAATATATTAGACCCGTATAACTACTAAAGGGGATGTGTGCCACATGTTGGCATCTCCATCAACCCATATATAATAATATATCATATCCCTAGGTACATAGCAAGAATCCATAACATAGTATGGATAAAACTAATACACAACATATGTATGATCATATGGTCTATGATGAACATGAGGTAATGTAACAACATCATATCACTTCTTATATTCTAATATAGACATGTGTTACTACTCACCCATGGTAGGTAACATTCACCACAATTGATCTAAGACCTACATCAGAACATCCCATTAATGGGATCATTAATCAACATCAATATATCTCAAATTCAAAATTGAACTAAAATACAAAAACATTAAAATATTTCAAAAATACAAAAAAATAAAAATAAATAAATAAATAAAAACATGGGACATGTGCATGACATGTATTACTTGTTTACATGATTTATTTAAGATTTATCATGCACATGGTAGATTATATATCCAAATTATATATGCACATACATTTCACAGTATGCATTAGTGACATGCAAAACGTACATGTTATGATGTAGGACATTCCTACACCTAGTAGCTATCTTTCCACAATCAGGTCACGCTTATATTATGGGCATCTTGGTACATCTTATACATGTTACATATTTTTATGAACATTACATTGATCATATTGAGCTATTTACACTAATTACATGTGACTTGATCTTATGGATAATATTTGAGCACATATTCTATGGGAACTACATTTTACTATACGTGATGATGGCATATATTATTATGTAGATTAGCCTTTTTTTTATGCATGATTGATGTTGATTAAAGTTACATGTTGTGATCCTTGAGTGTGTATTACACTTTGTGTCTCATTCTCTATGTGGATCTTACTTTGTGTGACATTAGGTGTTCATTTTTGACTCATTTTATATTTGACTCTTTCTCTATGTGACTTTTACTCCACGTGACTTTGGGCGTTCATTATGTAACTCTTATGTTTTAATCTTACTTTGTGTGACATTATGTGTTATCATGTATGTTTCTATGATTGATTGTGTGTGTTGTGACCATGAAATTTTGTTTCACTATGTGTGGATACATCTAGGATTTTCTATTGAGATTGTAATGTTGTGATTCATATAACACATTCTTCTACTTGTGTGTGATTCCATGATACATATCATTAATCTTATGTGTGGTTATTACTCAATTTTTATATGATCATTACTATTATGACTATTAATGTGTGCCTCATTACTATATCTACTTGATATGACACTTTTATGTCTTAGGATACATGTTTCATAAATTCTCATATGATCTAATCTCACTATGATCACATAATATAATCATGGTAGCACGTGTTTTACATACTTACATATTTATCTATATAACATGATGTATATAACTCTCTTATTTCAAGATGAGTAATTCACAAGATATATTCATCACCTCAAAATGGGGGCATACACAGTGGTTTTTTATTTAAGGACTTAGTCCTTCATAGACATATAATATTCAAATTTTTGGTGCATATTATTTCATATTGGCATAAGATTACATATATTAATACAAATTATATAAAATTTCCATAATTTTACATAGATTGTTACATATTATTTTAGATTGACCTAGGTTTACACATATTATTACAAATTCAAAACATATTTGGGGCATATGTCAGATATTTTATAGGATTATGAGTGAATAGTTCACAAATTTTGTGATAATGATGCACATGTTAAATGACTCATATTACACAAGTTATCAAATTGAAAACAAATTCAAGGCATATATTAGATATTTTATAGGATTATGAGTGTTAATTTTTTATTATTATTATTATTATTATTATTATTATTATTATTATTATTATTATTATTATAGGTGATGGATTTTGACCAGAGCTTAAAACTAGTCTAATACCACTTGTATTAGGTGTAGCCATATAATACCAACTATACCACCACTAGCCACTAACAGCCTTGATAATTATGCCAATGGCCATGAACTTACTCAATAATCATTTCATTCACCATTAACAGCCCTAAGAGTTTCATAACAATGGCCATAACCAAACCTAAGAATGTAAACGACCACAACTAGCTTCATATGCCATTCCTGAGATTTGAACCTAGGTGGGGCTTGGAATAACCAAACCACTTAAACAAATAACCCAAATATCATTGGAAAATTCTATGATATTATTACATAATTTATATAACTCACATTACATAGGTTATCAGATTGGGGCATATATAACAAATATGTAAACATTCAACAAAATTATTTACTCACATTTACTCAAGATTATTCAGGATTATTAGGTTCACTCACAATTAAATCATAAATTATTTATGTTATGGATAATTAAAAATTACTCATACTTATGTATGATTTACTCATGTGCATTCAAGTTTATTGGAACCCATTTTGGGCTCCATTCTTAGAAAAATATAATGAATAATGTGGTTGACGTTTTATGTGACTTAACTTCTAAGCACTTACCCATATCCAATGAGGGTTGGGACATATTATTCCTATCACATGGTTTTAAAATTTTCATCTCTTTGGGGAATAATCACCCCATTCTCCAATGACTCCAAAGGGTAATTTTCGTTTGTGTACCTATAGGGGTATTCATTCCTTGTTTTTTCACTTTCAAAATTTCTAATGATTAATTCAGATTTTTTATCATAAATGAGAACTTATTTTTATATGTTTCATTACAAATTTTTCATGGAGAAAATTCAATACTCATCACGTACCTAAAGACACCGACCATGGTTACACTCAAGTACTAAATTTTTAACTCTATCCATTGACTCTAGCACTTTCAATTAATATAAAAAAGAGGGGTAAATATAAACATATAAATTTGGTATTAGACACTTGAAAATTTAAGTTTTGACCTATCATTAGAATACATTATTTGTGTGTACACATATGACTCTTACTCACACTCTCTCCTAGACATTCACTTACTTATGGGTTTAACCTTCCTAATTTTTAATTATTCACACAAAATTTTCCTAGTCTCTGCATAAACAATTAATCATCTTAAGTATATTATTACCTATTCTCCAAAAATTTTTACTTATCTCCTGGATACCTTCAACTAAATTTAGATAGATCCAGTTACTTGAGCTATTTTCCTTGGCTAGACTTGTTGGCATACTCTCCAATGACTACTTTCACAAATTGAAACTCTTTATTTGGGTTGTCCCACACATGTCACATGTCATTTTTGAGGTAAATCACCCAAATATTCAGCATAAGCCTATTCCTATCTATCACTACTTAAGCTAGTATCCAATACACTAAGGAATATATCTACACATCCTTAAGGCATTTCTCTAAAGCTTCCAAATTTTCAGACCCCCAACATAAAAACCATCAATCCAAGTCAAAATATTATTTCATAGTCAAAATCATAGGTTTCAAGTGTCAAAATCCACATGGGATTACATTTCATACTAGTATATCATTGATTGAGCACACACAGTTAGGTGGGATAACTACATATGGTTTGAGCCCTCTTTAAATTATTGGAACATAGTAGAATATTATCCACTCAATGGGGGGTGGTTGAGATCATCTCAACCCATCCTTTCTAAACCCTTTATATAGGTGAAGTAAATGCCAAAATTGGATATAGGGTTTTGAGGTGAAGGAAGATTAATTTGAACTTGTGCATAGGACTAAGCCTTAATATTACACAAAGTACATATTTATAAGTAGGCATAGTGATATATGGTGGAATAGTCTAACACCTTTCACAGGGATAGATTCAATAAAGATCAAATGATTATAACTACCATGTGCATCCATTCATTAACAAATCCATCCCAATAGGTTCAAGTAGTCACTTTCTAGATCTGAGCAACTACAACCCTATTCTAAATCACTCTTGATAATTGTACACTATCACATAATATAATAGAATTGAATCAAGTTAAGTACCCTATCTTCTTAGTTATCTATATAAATATAAAGTGCAATAAATTGATCATACTCTAACCATTTACATTCATATTTTCTTAATTTAGACATAAATTATACAATCTAAATTAGTCTCAAGTCATATCTTGTCTAGACCACTAAATAAAAAATAGTATAAAACACCTATCTTAATCCACAAAAGGTGGAAATGTAAGTCTATAAAAATTCAATATTTTGATGTATTTTAGTATCAAGGCATTTGTGTTGTAAATATTGACAAACAAATGAAAGTATTGGAATAATTTGAAAAAAAAATGGACATGAGCACAATTACTTTACATTATGAGTCTCTCATTGGAGATCTAATATGAGTAGTAGAGTGTAATGAATGGGCTAGACTTGAAAATGAAACTCTTTAGAATAACATAATTCTTTTATTGTTAGAGCTAAATGCTTTAATTACTATGAATGAGTGATTTTTTTATTAATGGATATGCCTTACAAGTGGTTTATATTAGTGGTTTATACTTATATCAGGTTCTAAATGGTTCCTTACAATAAATCCAAATCATATTAAATCATCAAGAGATATGCCTAAAATAGGGAATAAAATATTAGTTGGTTGTGTTAATGATGTCTATAATTTTTTCCAATCATATTTCAATTTAAAAAATATGTTATCATGTGTAAACACTACATTTTATTTTTTTAACATTTGTTCTTGAAATTGAACCTTGAAAAGAAATATATAATGAAAAAAATGCTTTTAATGCAGTTAAAAGGAGCCTTGAAAATTAAAATAAACAAACTATATAATGTCTTTAAAGTGTTTAAGCACATATGTTCAATAGAAAAAAATATCAAAAATCTATACAACACATACAGTCAACAGAAAATAATATCTAAAAACTTTCAAGGCATAAAAAGTAATAGCAATCAATGGTAATTTTTGAAGTAGTATTATCTTAAATGATTAAGTCCTTGGGTGTTTTAAGTTCCTATTGAGAGTTTATCATCATAAAAAATATTAGTACGCAATCTAAGTGCTCATACTTCTAACAACCTCAATAAATGTAAATTATGAATCTATACAGAAAAATAATCCATCATTAAAATCAGATGTGAAATATACGAAATCAAATTTATCTTATATTTAATGATAATAAATATGATTATAATTCACCAATCTAAGTTAAGACAAAATAGCAATAATTATAATAGCAATTGTGTGTACTTACCATAAATTTTTGTATAAAATGAATAAGCAAGTTTTTTCAAACAATATTTAAGTATATTATATTAAAAAGGATTCATACATCAACATAATCCCCTAAGAGAGTCAAAATGAGGGGACTAAGATATTATTTTTAAACAAAATTATATATATATATATATATATATATATATATATATATATATATATATATATATATAGATTAAAGCTTCAAAATGACTAGTTCTAAGCAATATCAAAATTATGAAAAGCTAGTATATATAACAAGATATAAATACTATAAAGCTTTAGATAAAATCTTTTGATATACATTGATGGAACAAGTATCAAAAGCTACCTACTCAAGTAA
Source organism: Torreya grandis (assembly GCA_037957365.1). Lineage (NCBI taxonomy): Eukaryota > Viridiplantae > Streptophyta > Pinopsida > Cupressales > Taxaceae > Torreya > Torreya grandis. The sequence goes on along the minus strand of JARHVA010000982.1, from coordinate 1,424,596 downwards.
TATGTTTTCCAAAGTTATAAACTTTAATGAGGAATATAAAATATTATTGTGGTAGTTTTTTTTAATTATTATTATTATTGGTGAATATACCTAGTTCAAAAAAAACAACTAGTCTTTTTGATAGGCTTAATGTTGTTATTCATTATGAGTGTGAAGTTGTCATATATAAAGAAATTGTGTAACAATCATACAATAGATAAAATATTCTCTTTGTATTTTTGGAATGATATTTTAGTTATGTTTAGAAAATTGTCTTCAAGGAGCCTTTTTTGCATATTACAATCAATTTTTCTATTTTCTTTGTGTATAGTACATTGTAATGTATGTTGATATGATTGCAATGTGGTTTGTTGACATTTTTTGTAGTGCATAAAAACATTTTTTGAAAAAGCATCAACCTAAATTAGTTAACCAAAATCATTAAAAAATGGTTCAAAGGCAGATGCATGAACATTTTTTACTTTTTATAATCCTTTGACATGGGAAACAAAGTTGTTGAGTGTCACACTAAGAAATAACATAGATGATGAAAAATTTATAGAAAGAGAAAATTTTATGCTAAGCAGTGGTTATTGAATAGATAATTTACTTAATATTTTATTATTCAAATATTTTTAAATGTGCCTTTATGAACGTAGTTCAATGCATGAAATAAATTATATTAATGTGTGCAAAGTAAATGAGTGCCTTTTGGGCCACTTTTGACAACATTTTTGAAAATAAATATTAGTGTATGTGATAAAATTAGTAATTGATGTTGGTTGTGGTAAATTTTATTATATTTTTCACTAATTACAAGATAGGAAAAAATTATAAAATGTTCTATTTCTTTAAAAAAAAGTATACATGTATGCATTTTTAAGATAGGGAAGAACATTGAAAATGAAAAAGAAAAAGAAAAGAGATGTTTAAGTAATAGTGTGTATTGTATCCATGTCATCTTCTGATTTTCCATCATTTGATTAAATTTCATATTGGTTACCATCCTTTGATTAAATTGTGTATTAATTAAAAAAAATTATAGTAACCAATAACGATGGATAAAAATGAGCCCATTGAGAATGTGTGATTTTATTTTACAAGTTCATGTATTGTATGTTTAGAGTAATGCTATGCTTTTAAAAAACTATAGTGATATTTTTAGAGGTGTTGTTTATATTCAATGCAAGGAAAAAATTAGTGACATCTCTATCATATTGAGTTTTATTTTTAATTTTAAACACTGTAATGAGAACATTGGTGCCATATGAGAGCTGTGGAAATATTTTTTCTATAAAATTATTTTTGATGTTTATGGTTATTTTCATTTGGAGATTATTTTTTACAAGAGCTACATGCACTATCTATGCATGTTTTGGTCAATTCACATTCTTTGTGAAACTAAGACCATAAATTACAAGTAAAACCCATTCAAAAATAGTGCCTAATATTTTTTTAGAGAGGTCAATCATTAAATTTGGGATGTATTTCCTTGTGTTGGATTTGTAAGCACAATTTAAAAACTTGAAGTTTTGGTATAAATATTGTACAATGAAATGTATTACGATGAAATTTTTGAGGTAGAATAAGTTAGGTTTTATTTATAGCATTTGTGAAAAATAAGATACAAATTTAATTTGGGCTTATTACATAGCACATGGCATGAGTATAATATTATTATTTTTATAGTAGTTCATCTTATATTTATTCTTTTCTCCTTGAGTTTCTTTGAGTCAATGTTTTTTATACTATGAAAAAATTTAACAAAGACACTAGGGAAAAATAGTTGAGAGAATGAGATGAGTAAAAATAGGCATGCATGGATGATTTTTAGGATATATGTTATTATATAATTCTATAATATGAAATTATAATTTGTTTGATGCTACATAGTATTATGATATATAAAGTAAAAATTTATAATATGTTAAGTGTTTTAGGCAAAAATAATATAAATCATTACCATTTTGGCAATTGTTTATCTATTTTTTAAATATCATGGTTGATAAGTTTGTTTGAGTCCATGTTGAGTTTGTTATAAGAATTTTGAAAATTATATGAAAATAATGTTTTGTTAAAAAAACATAAATAAATGGCTCAGTGAAAATTGTGTGTATTGTTGTTTTTCATAAGGCTTATTATGTTTTCTCCATTTAATGTTGATTAACTCTGCATGCAAATATGTTTTCCAAATATGTTTGTTTTGTATTAGTGACATGCTAGTAAGTATGAATCTATTTTTTTAATTTTGACAAGTGAATTAGAAAAATAATGAAGTAGTTCTATATGCTCAACAATAAAATTAAATAGAAATTGTTGTTTGTGGAGGATGTGTATATTCTATTGCCATTATGACATGATGTGTGATATGGAATGCTTGTTGTAATTATTGGTCTATAAATAGATACGAAATTGAAGGTGAATTGAATAATTATCATTCCAATAAGTATTGATGACATTGAACTTTATGCTATTTACATTTATGTTTGTCCCAAAATAGTCTATGAAAGTACTTTCAAGTATTATTGGTGTATTTTATATTAGAGAGAGAATATGTTTATACATGGTTTCAAGGAGTTGTTTTTGAGATTTTTTTTGTTAAAAATCTTGTCAATATAAAATTATCCAACAAATATGGATTTGTTATTAGACAATAAAGTGAATGTGATTGTTTTGATGAATTTAATATATGAATAAGTAGGTCAAGTATAGCCAAGTATATATTAAATATACATATTGGTATACTCAAATACAATAGATCATATGCGATAGTCTCCATTTTTTGTGTAGAAATTATTTCAATATTTTTTTAAATATTTTATTATAGCATGTCATAATTCCATGGAGGTTTATTGAAGGAAAACAATAAAACATTTTAGTAAGGATTGTCTAATTTGGTGTTTGCATAGTTTGAGTTTCCTGTAATTATGTCAGGATCGTAACAAGAACAATTGATTACTCTTGTAAGCAACTAAACATGGAATTAAACCAAAATTATAAGTAACTAGAAATTAGAATCAGCAAAGAACATGAGATACAAGAAATAACAAAAACTTGTATTAAACTCTTCCAGAAGGAAATACAATTGAAGAAATCTCTCTTTCTTCCACACCTCTCAGATGTATAGATCTCTTTCCCTCAAGAGTTCTCTCTCTATCAATTACAAACACAATTAAGCTACTTGAGTTGTCTATCTTACATGTCTGTTACACACCCTACACACAAGCTATGAAGATCTATCCCTATTATATAGAATTAGGGATCATGAGCTATGAATTCTCAACCATCAGATATACCTCCTAATCAAAGGTTCAAATCAATCCTACCAAAAATAGAAACACGGACTTACAACTAACAGTTAATCTAATCATGCAAACAATCTGTTCATCCACAAAAATAAACTTTTTAGATGCACAAGTGACCGACGTCGGCCCCTGTCTATCTGCACATGACCGACATCAGCCGATCCATAACCAACGTTGGCAGCCTCCAGTCGATCCCTGACCGACATCGACAACTGTGTAAAACTAGCAACCTTTGCATTCACTCATTGGTGAAGCTTTTAGCTCCACAACTCAACAATCTCCCACTTGGAGATAAATAGCTACACATGTACCTATACAGCAGCATCTTCAAACTCAATCTTGAAGACCAACAAGAGTTGAATGAAGATTCAACTTTTCTTTAGTTACCGGCTTGGTTAACATATCAACAGGTTTCTCATCTGTATGGATCTTTTCTAGCTTCAACTCACCATCCTCCAATACCTGTCTAATGAAGTGGTACCTAAGTTGTATATGTTTGGTTCTTGAATGAAAGGCTGAATTCTTTACCAAATGAAATGCACTTTGACTGTCACTGTATAATCTACAACTCTCTTGCTCCTTTCCCAACTCTTCCATGAACTGTGTCATCCATATCATCTCTTTGCTAGCCTCTGTGACTACAATGTATTCTGCCTCTATAGTATACAAGGCAACAACCTTCTGCAACTTTGAAATTCAGCTAACCTTCATTCCACCAATAGTGAAAACATAACCTATGGTGCTTCTCCTGCCATCCAAGTCACCTGCCATATCCGCATCTACATATCCATGTAAAGAAGTGTTTGGCCCTCCATAGCATAAATGCCTACTACTAGTCCCTCTCAGATATCTGAGAATCCACTGAACTACTTTCCAGTGTTCCTTCCCTGGATTGGCCATAAACTTACTGACAACTCCCACTGCTTGGCCAATATTAGGTCTAGTACATACCATTACATACATTAAGCTCCCAACTACGGAAGCATATGGAACTCTACTCATGTACTCTACCTTATCATGTGAATTAGGACACTCTTCTTTGCTCAACTTAAAGTGTCCAGCCATAGGTGTACTTACCGGTTTTGCATCCTGCATATTAAACCTCTCCAACACCTTGTTCACATAATCCTCTTGAGACAATCAAATTATGATTTTTCCTGTCTCTCTTAATACTCATGCCAAGGATTTTCTTTGTTGCTCCTAAATCTTTCATGGAAAATGTGTGAGCTAATTTTACCTTAAGCTCATTAATATCCTGCATGTGTGAACCTGCAACAAGCATATCATCTACATATAGCAACAAGATAATATATCTACCATTATCCAATCTCTTAAAATAAACACAATGGTCAGATTGACATCTACTGAAACCATGCTCAGTCATAAACCTGTCAAACCTCAAATACCATTGTCTAGGAGCTTGCTTAAGACCATATAAGCTTTTCTTCAACCTGCACACAAGCTTCTCCTTACCTTTGACCTCAAAACCTTCGGGTTGCTCCATATATATTTCTTCACCCAAATCTCCATGAAGAAATGTTGTCTTAACATCAAGTTTCTCAAGATGCAAATCCTCAATAGCAACTAAAGACAATACAGTCCAAATAGAAGTCATCTTTACTACAGCAGAAAAAATTTCACCAAAATCAATACCTAGTTTTTGTCCAAATCCCTTTACTACCAACCTGGCCTTATGTCTCATCTATCCATTCTCACCTTCCTTTAACTTGTATACCCATTTGTTCTTCAGTGTTTTCTTATCAGTTGAAAACTCAACCAAATCCCACGTTTGGTTCTCTTTCTAGGAATCAATCTCCTCATTCATGCCAAGCTCCCACTATTTCTAGGTTTCTACCTGCATTGCCTCATCAAAACTCTCTAGTTCTCCACTATCAATGAGCAATAAGTAGAATAATGAAGGGGAATATCGAATTGGAGGTTTATTTACCCTTTCTGACCTCCTCTTGGGTGTTTGAGACTCATCCACAACTTGCTATCTGCCCAAATTCTCTGTTAGTGACTGATCTCGATCATCTCTAGGTCTGTACCTAACCGACGTCGGTTCCTCCCGATCGACGTCAATTTATGTCTGACCAACGTTGGTTACTGTATGACTGACGTTGGTTCCTACCTAACCGACGTCAGTGTCTGTGTTTTCCTGAGTGTGAAAATTCTTTCTCGCGAGCTCATTTTGGATCATCACCTCATCCAAATCAACATTGCTCTGCTTAGAATTGTTTAGCTTCTTGAGCTAATCACTGTACATCACTTTTTCATTAAAAACAACATCATAGCTTCTAATTATTTTGTTAGTTCCTAGATTCCACAACTGGAATCTCAAATCTCCAGAGCCATAACCAATAAAAGTGCACCTCATAGACTTAGCATCCAGCTTCTTTCTATTTTCTTTATCAACGTGCACAAAAGCTTCAGAACCAAAAACTTTGAGAAATGAAAGATCTACCTTTTTACCTATCTAAGCCTCTTCTGGAATTCCATCATCCAGAGTAGTAGAGGGTCCTCTATTAATCAAGTAAACCGCAGTGTCTACAGCTTTTGCCCAAAACTTTAAGGGCAAACAGCATGTAACCTCATACTCTGTGCATGCTCCAAAATTGTTCTATTCATCCTTTCAGCAACTCCATTTTGTTGAGGTGTCCTTGGAACCATCTTTTGCCTACATATTCCATTCATATAATAGTACCTATTGAAGTTATAGCTATATTACTCACCACCATTATCAGATCTAAGGCACTTCAATCTCAAACTTGTTTCATTCTCAACCAAAGCTTTCCATTTCATAAATGTGTCAAAAACATCAGATTTCTTCCTTATGCAATAAACCCATACCTTTCTTGTAGCATCATCTATGAAAGAAACATAATATTGTGATCCTCCAATAAAAGCTACTTGAGCTGGTCCCCGCACGTCTGTGTGAACAAGCTCCAACTTGTGCTTCTTCTTTGTTGACCCAATTTTGAGAAATCTCACTCTCTTTTATTTCCCAAAAATACAATGCTCACAAAAATCTAGATCTATGCTTTTCAAATCTGAAAGCTTACCTTTTGAATTAAGAATAGTCATTCCCTTCTCACTCATGTGGCCAAGCCTCTGGTGCCACAACTTTGCATCTACATCTGAAGTAGATAATACAGAAGGAGAATAATTAGTAATACAATTACATAAATAGAGATTACCTACTCTCTTACCTCTGGCTAATACAAGTGCACCCTTGGTAACCTTCTAAGATTGAGTTGTGAGAGTTACTGTGTAACCCTCATCCCCCAACTTTCCTACAGAAATCAGATTCCTCTTCAAGATGGGTATATGCATGACATCTTTCAACACCCGTGTGTTGCCATTCTACAATTTCAATTGCACTTTTCCTTTGCCAACAATTTTACAAGGCTCATCATCCCCTAAATAAACTATTCTAAAATCTCCATGGACATAATCATTGAAAAATTCTCTATTTGGGGTTGCATGGAAAGAGGCACCAGAATCTAAAACCCAAGATTCTATTTTATTATCCAAAGAAAATATAAGAGCATCTTGTGTGACAATACCTACAACTTTTGCTTCTTCTTTACCTTCATGCTGATGTTCTTCTTTAACTGGCAACCAGCAATCTTTCTTTGCATGCCCTATCTTTCCACAATTCCAACAGGTTATTTTTCTTCCATTTCTAGATTTGGATCTACCTCTCATCTTTGTATTAGACCTTGATCTCCCTTGCTTGCACTTCTCTTTTTGCCTTCCCCTACTTTCAATACTTAAAGCATTACTTGATGATTCCCCTATGCTTTTCTTGCGAGTTTCCTCATTCAAGATTACACTAACAACATCATCTACTTTCAAGATATTTATAGCAGATGAAGTATTACTGACTGCCATTACCAATCTATGCCAACTTTCAGGTAAAGAGCATAAAATTAAGAGAGCCTTAATTTCATCATCAAAAACTATTTTGACTGAATTTAACTGATTTACTATTGCATGGAAATCATTTAGATGACTAGATATAGATCCACCTTCCTACATTTGCAAATTAAATAATTGCTTTATAAGATATACCTTATTTGAAGCTGAGGGATTTTCATATAATTTTTCCAAAGTATCCATTAACTCTACCATTGTCTTTCCCTGTGACAAGTTGGAAATCATAGAAGATGCCAGGCTCAACTTTATGGATCCCAGAGCCTTTCTATCAAGAACATTCCATTCTTCATCTTGCATATCTGTGGGCTTGCTTGAAACCCCACCCAACGGTAAGTACAAATCTTTCTGATATAGATAATCCTCTATCTGCATCCTCCATAATTAATAATTCTTTCCATTAAACTTCTCCATTTTTAGTTTACTTTCTTCTGCCATTGCTATACTCCCACTCAAATAGAAACCCCTGTGAGTGACCTATAATCAACACACACTAAACAGATCTGAAACCACCTATTAGTGAACCCAAGCTTTGATACCACTTGTCAGTTGGTATCACTTGGTGAACTAGCAACCTAGCTCTGATACCACTTGTAAGGATCATAACAAGAACAATTTATTACTCTTGTAAGCAACTAAACATGAAATTAAACCAGAATTATAAGTAACTAGAAATCAAAATCAGTAAAGAACATGAGATACAAGAAACAACGAAAAATTGTATTAAACTCTTCCAGAAGGAAATATAATTGAAGATATCTCTCTTTCTTCCACACCTCTTAGATGTATAGATCTCTTTCCCTCAAGATTTCTCTCTCTATCAATTACAAACACAATTCAGCTACTTGAATTGTCTATCTTACATGTCTGTTACACACCCTACACACAAGCTATGAAGATCTATCCCTATTATATAGAATTAGGTATCATGAGCTATGCATTCTCAACCATCATATATACCTCCTAATCAAAGGTTCAAATCAGCCCTACCAAAAATAGAAACGCAGACTTACAACTAACAGTTAATCTAATCATGCAAACAATCTGTTCATCCACGAAAATAGACTTTTTGGATGCATAGGTGACCGATGTCAGTCCCTATCTATCTGCACATGACCGACGTTGGCCAATCCATAATTGACATCGGTAGCCTCCAGTCAATCCCTGACTAATGTTGGTGACTGTGTAAAACTAGCAACCTTTGCATTCGCTCATTGGTGAAGCTTTTAGCTCCACAACTCAACAAATTATAAGTTATCTACTTTCACAAATTCATAATCATGGATTATGTTTTGTAAATGTAATTTCAAGATTGGTGTATTCAAATAGCATATTAAAAAACTATTACAACTTCAAGGGCCAAGGTTTCAAATTGGCACATATCATGTGTAGCCTTTGCATTTTAATATTTCTATAAAGGAAAAAGAAGCAAAGTGAAATGACTAAGATAAAGGAAAAAGAAGCATACCTGGACTTACCTAAGAGGTGAAGCCCATAAATATGGGTTTGAGTGTGTGAAGTGTGTTGTATTATGTGTCCTATAAATGAAATGTGCATAGATCATTCCTTACTTAATAGATATCAAAAGTAAAAGACAAAATTGATTAAAGATATAAGAGAGAGGAAAGGAATGAATAAACCTAACTAGGTACGTGAACCAATTTAAAAACCTAATGATAAACTATGTGTGTGCTTGTAGATAGTGATCAATTAGTGAATAACTTGGAACTGATATGATGGATTGCTTAATCCCCATGTGTGGGTGGCTCAAGAACTCAATCCAATTTTGAATCCATCATCACCCATCCCTACTTGGTGAATCATGACCTATGAATAGCTTGGATTGGAATGATGGTGTGTCCAACCCTCTCATGTAGGTGGCTCAAGAACTCAAGTAGACTATGACTCCATCATTACCTACCCATGTGTAGTAAATGCATCTAAAGCTAAAACTATGTGATGTAACTAAAATAGTATAAGATGGATCTAGGCCACTTGGAAACTCTAAAATGTAAAATAGGTTTGGGCCACTTGGGAATGTTAGGGGATTTATGCCACTCAATAATATTAGGTATCTCTTGGCCACTCAAGAATGCCAACTATTGTAGATGGATTAAGACATCAATTTGGTGTATAACTTCAAACATGGTGTCTAGTGTGTACAACATAGAGAATGACATGGAGTTTTTCATTCCATCTGATCAACTGGTGTATAAGTGAAAATATAAAAACAATGTACTACACACATGCCCCCATATATGATATCTAAGTATATAGATTCTAGATTGATTTGTAATAATCTATATCTGAGTATCTAAGACTAAAATGGGAATGATCATGTCATAGGTGATTCCCCCAATCTGAGAAAACTAGTAT